>JAURVB010012334.1:0-50420 GCA_033002965.1 Piper betle
TCTTTTCCCGTTCTTTCTTTACCAAAGTTTAACCCAAGCCAGAACAGAGCTCCAATCGGACCAATACGCCCTCCGAAATGGCGCCGTCGTCGCCGTCGCCGTCGCCGGCGGTGACGACCATGGCCTCGAAGCGGCGGGAGATGGCGAAGCTGTGCCGGAAAGGGAACTGGTCCAAGGCTATCCGCATCCTCGACTCCCTCATCTCCCAGTCCTCCACTGTCGACGACATTTGGTAATCCTGGTCTTTCTCATTCGCTGCTTTTTCAAACTTTCGGCCCGATTTCTGCTCTGCGACTGTCCATGATTGGGTTGCGATCTGTTTCAGGAATCGGGCTTATTGCTACAGCCAGCTGGAGCTCAACAAGCATGTGGTCAGGGACTGCGATAGGGCGCTGCAGATGGATCCCGACCTTCTCAAGGCTTATATTCTCAAAGGTGTTTCCTTTTTCTCCTTTAACATTTGGCCGTTATTTTGATTTCATGCGGCATCATTCTCATTGTAGTATCGATGACGGGCTACTAAATTTTGATCAAAAGTTAGCAGCTCGTTTGATGTGCTGTACTAGCTGACGCCTGTAATTTTGTTAAATTTTGCGATGCAACCGCTTTGCGTTATAAGTTAAAAGGAAGTATAGGAGTTCGAGTAGTGCTTTGCATGTAATATACTGCGACCTCTGTGTATGTGTTCGTACATACCGGAATCAAGAACTGTGGGTAGAACATGTCAACCGAAGATCTGTTTGTTAGACTCTAGTAGGCTTTCCTTTCCTTGGATTTTTTTGTATCGGAACAAAATTTCTTTGTCAATTTTTGAACAATAAGCATCCGATTATCAGTACTACGTTTGTCCATACTGAGTCAGAAACTAAAGAGAAGAAATAGTAGCTTGTAAACAGCTATACAGAATGGAAATCAATTTAGAAAGCACAACACGTATCTCATACGGCAGTCTCCTTGATGCTTGATAGTGTCAGTGTTTCAAATATCGGACTATAATTGTGATACTTGACCTAAAGTGTAGTTATTGGTTAAATTTAAGTGAGATACATTCTTAGTGACTTAGATGCTTGGGTAGGACGATATGAGGAACTCTCAGCGGATGGGTTAAGGACTGATAGTGTTATATGCTTGTAACTGGCTGTTAAACCAATGTATTTTCAAATTGTATCTGTCATTTTCTTTTCTCACAGACGTTGTTGTTCAAACTTGAAGTCTTTTAATGCACACAGGCTGAGATTTAATGTCGGTTCTCATCATAGAGTTTCATTTGTGGGAAATCACTTGTTTGTTATTGTCTGCAGGTCGTGCACTGTCCTCTTTGGGTAAAGAGGATGATGCACTGCTTGTTTGGGAGAAAGGTCATGAAATTGGTCTTCAGAAGCCAGCAGATTTGATGCACTTGTTGGAGTTGGAGGAGCTGTTAGCTAGTGCAAAACAGAGAACTGCTCCTGGTGCCTTTTTGGGCATTTCCAATGATTCATGTAGCAATGCAACTGCTGCTTTGGATACTTTACCAGATAACCAGGCCCATCCTACAGATTCTAATGGGAATCATACGGTTGTGAGTAGGAAGCTCAAATGGAAACCATATGGACGAGAAAGAAAATAAAGCTAAAGCTGAAAACCTTATGGAGCTGAAAGGACGTTCAAATGGAGATCATATGGACAGGAAAGACAGCGAAGCTAAAGTTGGGAATCTTTTGGAGATAAAAGGAAGTTCATATGGGAACCATATGAATATTAAAACAAGTGAAGCTAATGCTGCAAATTATACAATGGTGAAAGAAAGTTCAAATGAAGATCCATATGAAAATGGAAGAAACTGAAACCAAAACCGAGACAATTGATAACAAAAAGTATAACAAGGCGCCAGATAGTTCCAGTAAGCAAAGCAAAACAAATGGAATTATGATCAATCAACTTTTTACCACAGCTCCGACTAAGAATAAATCAATAAGTCTGGATTTGCGGCTTTCAAGAGGGATAGCTAAGGTATGTTCTCATTCTGGTTGATATTCTTGCAACTTTATTTTTATTCATATGTTTTGCTTTATTTGTCACACTAGAAGCAAAGTTTATTTATTTTATTGCCCGTTTTGCCACGGAGATGATTATTAACACACTGATCAATCAGCAATAATCTTGTGTTTCCTGTCCAGTAATTTGGAAATGTATATGATGATGATGTCAAAATATTTATATCATTTTCCCTCCAAGAGTAAGAAATGCACGTGGCATGGAATTTTTGCTACATGATTTCTTTATGAATTTTGTGGCGTTAATTTAAATGTGAAAAGCAAGTAAACAATGATGCAGAATCCTTGACAATTGTGGTTACAAAAAATGATCTTGTTATTTATACTTTGCTATTTTGTTTGTATGTTATTCTTATGTAATTTTGTGTCAAAGGCAATTATCTTACAATTATATGATTAACTTGAAAATAAAAAAGAATAAACAGTTCAACAAAGCATAATTCTTTTTTTATCTTTGTTAGTTTTTGTATTAACTTCTATACATAGAAATAATATGATATAGTTTCCAGGTTAACGAAGGGAGGTATGATCAAGCAGTCTCAATTTTTGATCAGGTTTTCCTTTTAATCCAATCACTCTTCCTTGGTTTATTGCTGTTGTTCTTATGCTTGTGATTTTACTTATCTACTTCCAACTTATTGAACTGAGTTGGAGGTCCTTTCTATATGACATTGTCCTGGGTGCTCATTTATCTGACTAGTGAGTGATGAAACAATAGATCTTGAGAGATAATACAACATCGCCAGAAGCTTTGATTGGTAGAGGGACAGCCTATGCATTCCAGAGGGAGCTTGAATCTGCCATTGCTGACTTCTCAAAGGCATGTCCACATCCATATAGGCACTATAGTTGGAGTAATAATGCAATGATAAAATGACATTGGTGGCTCTTAATCTTCAGGCTATATGTTCAAATCCATCTGCTATAGAGGCATGGAAACGGAGAGGGCAAGCTCGTGCTGCCATGGGAGAATTTGCAGAGGCAAGAATTGAATGCTTCCACTTGAGAAAATAAAATGCTTTTATCTGTTAGACTGTAATTTGTTTGTTGTCAATGTCTTTGAGTGCAAAAGGAGGTGCACCTAGCTGCTTTAGATTGACAAGGATGCCTATTATATACATTTTATAAAACCATAGAATGTTTTTTTGGTTTGCTAATGGACCATCTTATCACATCGACTTTTTCATTAGAGAAAGTAGGATCGTTCATCATTATTGCATTTTGGTGTCACTTATAGAAATCTACTTATATTCAGTTGCAGTGGAGAGAATTCAACTATAACCAGCGATATTTTGTTGTTTTAGGTGATATTCGATAGTAATCTTATTTCTTAGGAAAATGATTTCAACTTTGTTCATAATGGCTTTGGGATATGAAATTGTTGTATTTATTGACACATATGATCATTCTTGTGTATGCTTATTTTTTAAAATAGGTTTAGAAAAATATTCTTTTGACTTTGTTTGATTTCCTCTTCTCAGGCAATAGGAGACTTGACAAAAGCACTGGAGTTTGAGCCAAAATCATCTGATATTTTACATGAACGGGGTAAGTTGATGGTAGCTTGCTTTTGCGGTTGTCCTAAAAAGAATGTTATCTGAAAAATCTTGAACTAGCTAATTTATGATGCATTCCGTAATTGGGCACATGGTCTCTTCTTTAGTCATAGATATTCTTCTCTCAATACTCCATCATCTGCAACTTTGTGATTAGTTGATGCATCAAACAATTCCTGATCAAATGCTTACTTTGATTGGATAATACCATTTGATGAAAAATTACTGGAAACCTAGTTGCTAGACATAGTTGAGGTCAAATGAATGATTGACATGGTTTGATGGTGACTGATGCATTCTAGCCATATGTTTCCCAGTTTATAGGATAGACAACGAGTCCTGTACGCTCATGTATGTATATATAGAGTTTTTATGAAATCCTTAGTGTCAGTGGATGGATGAGTGTGCGATCAAAGAGTTCAACGTGAGACTAATGGTATGAAAAACATACTCTTGAGATTAGCATACCATATAGCAGCTAGAAAATGGTTTTGCGAGGGTGTATTTGTAAATTTATGTGAACCTTAATTTATACCTGGGTACAAGGTGGCAATCTCTTATTCCTTTTTTTAAAATTTGAGCAAGTGTGGTTTGCCAAAGAAACAGAGACATCACTGTTTTCTTTTTGTTTCATAAATAGGTATTGGAACTTCTTTTAGTTATTTTGTCCTGTATATGTGATGGTTACATATTGGACCAGAAAACATACATTAACTTATTTTAGTTTTGATACTTTACAAACATGCATTAACTGTCTATTCTTTTTTTAAAAAAATGGATCAAAATTTCAGGAATTGTTAATTTTAAGTTCAAGGATTACAGTGCAGCTGTAGATGATCTGACATTGTGTGTGAAACTTGATAAGGATAACAAGTCTGCTTATACATACCTTGTAAGTAATTCATGTTGTCATCATGTTGAGTAGTTCAAGTAGTTCCACTTCCACATTTGTATAGCTTGTTGGTAAATTAATTATGAAAATATAAGTCTTGCTATCTTTAGGGATTGGCTTTCACTGCAATTGGCGAGTATGCAAGAGCTGAAGAATCTCATATGAAGTCAATTGAACTGGATCCAAATTTTTTGGAGGGATGGACCCATCTGACTCAGGTAGGTAGCTGTCATTTGACGTCTAAACTAGTTTTGATCTTGAGCTATTTTCTTACATGTCATTTGTTTATGTTTTCTTGTATACCTTGGCAGTTTTATCAGGAATTAGCAAATCCAGAGAAAGCATTTAATTGCCTTGAAAGTGTTCTAGCAATAGATAAAAGGTTTAGTAGATTGAGTTTCTTTCACCAAAAATTTTCCTTTGTGTCATATGCTAGTTACATTTACTCTTAATGCCTGCTTTACAGGTATTGTAAAGCCTATCACTTATTAGGGCTACTTCATCATGGTATGGGTGCACATAGGTATTAACTATTGACCTACTCTCATATTTGTTATTCCAAAAGATTTCATGTTATATGTGTTTTATTACTACACATAGTTCAAGATAGATGGTTTACTTTGTATATTGACAAATGCTTGTTTTGAAGAGATTTGATGTAACCAATTCTGCAAAATGCCTTGTTTTGGTAGATGCTTTTCCGAAATTATTTTTGTTATTTTTCTCTGATGTGTTGCTAGAAGTTAAATTTTCAAATTTCATGCCTTTAATTTTATTTTAAAAAGAAGTGCAATGACAATGATATTGGCAGAACTTCTCATTTCCCTTGTTTTGATGGTTATCATGAAGGCTATTAGTTATAACACTTAAATCTTTGTTTCTTCTAAATGGTCTTCTGTTTTTAATGTAAATATATGATTGCAGTCAATTAGTGATAAATTAATTATGCTGATCCCAAGCTTAGTTCATATTATAGTATACAGTATACCTTAGTTTAGGGCAGCAAAAAGTGCTGGAAAAGCATTAAAAACACTAACACAACAACAATGATTTATTTGATCGGTTAGATCCAACATTCGTTTGGAGTGTGATGTGTGTGAGGCTATGTGGAAACCAGATCTTGTGTGCATGCTGGCAATCTCTCGGGATGTCTTCTTTTCTACAATAGTTCTAAGTATAATTTATGAATTCTACCTCACTCTGTGTCCTTGTTTAGAGGCGTTTAACTTAAAAGACTAAGCGTTCATGATTGAAGTGTCAAGCATAAGAAGAGTTGGTTTAAATTACTTCCTGTGAAAAGTAGATGAGTTAGATTGAAAGGTTTTATATGAAATTATTTTGGAAGTAAAGTCAGTCGGTGGGAACGGTAACTGATTTCAAGAATGAAATGAAAGACCAAGGAAGATTAACAATTGTGAATAGACCATATTAAAATCATCTTACACTAATGGTCAGGTTCAGCGACCTATTCACCATTTCATGTACAATCTGAATGCTTGAATTCGATGTCTGTATATCTCTTCTAATGCCTCCATGCATATTATTTTTGGCCATTGTCTACCCCAGTTAGCCCACTACAATTATATCTCTTCATGATTACAACCATAGGTTTCCTTGCTACATGTCCGAAACTTCATTCTCAGTTTTCTTGGATGTTAAAGAATTATGGTCAACTGAATCCACAGGTTTTTTCATATAATACATTGAACTCCCTATCTCTTTTAGTTTTGTGTAAAGTCAGCTTAACTTTCTCGTGTTCAGCACCTCATCTTGTCAATGCCGCTTTTTGCAGCAGTCAAATATTCACCAATGTAGCGCATAGTCCTTATTGTTGTATTCCAAAATTTATCTTTCAGTTTATTAAAAATATACCAACCATGAAGGATACTAACAAGAGCTCTTTATTTGAACCATTCAACTGTTCAATGCATTTCTATGATCAAAATCCTTGCTGACATCATGTCAATATATTCTATTTTTACCCTGCTAATATTGAATCATGCATTGGTGTACTGTGCGTAATGTGTCATAATTAAGTTCATCAAACTCGTACATTTGGAAAGAAAACTATAAATGATATATATTAGTTTCCATAACTGCTCTAAATACGGGTTTGAAGAATAGTTTTTTCTTGCACGTCAATGTTTACCCATCTGATTGATCACTAAGTCAATTACATCATTATATTTTATCTACTGTCTCTATACAACCTTAATTATTAAGCTTGTCTGTCGGCGAATCTCTATTTCCTTATAATAGCACTTCAAACTTTTTATGACCAAGAAAGTGATATTATAACACAATAGTGCCAAATTAATGATTAATAATCTCTGATCATTGATCTTCATTACAGGGCTGCGATAGAAGAGTTGACTGTTGGACTGAGTATTGATAGCTCCAACATAGAGTGCATATATTTGCGGGCGTCTTGCTACCATGCTATTGGTGAATATAGTGATGCAGTAAGCATGATGTTTCCTTGTTATTTTGTTTAGTCTGTGCTTTCATAATCTACTAGAACCATGATGATCCAGTCGCCTGATTATTCCATGATTAATTAGCATCAATTATGCTTATGACAACTATCCAAGCCACTTTATCTTTTCACAATCAGTACTAAGAAATGCCACAAATTCATCTAATTCCATTTTCTTCCCCACCTCGCATAAAATTTTTTTGTCCGTGTTTTCTAAAATCCTCTGCAGATAGATCACCTTTACATGTAAATAGAGCAAGCTCCTTGTTTGAGACTGCTCCTTGTAGTGATAATTCTTATAATTCATGTTTAGAAAGGTCTAATTCAGAGGAATACATTACTTTTTGGAGTATCGGGAGTACCGATGCTTTGTAAATATGCTAGAACAAAACACAGTGAGTAAAACTCTCCAACAGTCTGATTATGTATCGTTATTACTATTAATTGTTCTTTAGAGTGTATCAACAATCTTTATTCCCTGCCAAAGCAGGAAACCATGACATTTAAAACAAAAAAGAAAATCCTTATGGAGCAGTTGCCATGTGGTAATGCAATGCACAGGAAAGACTTTAGTTTTTCATTCACTGGAAAAGATGTTCTGCTCGCAGGAGTTAAAATTCCTACAATTTCGTAAGACAGTTCTGACACTTGCGAGAAATTTCAGGATAAAGTGTCCTTATGTAAAGTGTTAATGAGATTATTTTTGGCAAATATATGCATGCCACAATCATTGTAAAGAATAATATTCAATGCAGGACAAGGCTATATTGTGAATAAATTGGTTAGTTAGTAAGAATGATGTGGTTACTTGATTTGAAATCTTTCCATTTGTAGTTTCTTATAAACCGTTTGTGCTCCTTTGTGCTATAGACATTTTGAGTAATTATCTCGATATAGAATACAAAATAATTTGGGTGGATTTTAAAGCTATTTTACTTTCTTCAAGGTTTCGCTTGTCATCTCTCTTCTCCCTCTTGACAGTGCTGATTCTGGCATTCCTCTCTTTTTTTTTCCATTCCCCCTCCTTCCTTTAAGCTCCTTTGAAATGATCTCTCCTCATACTAGATAATTTATTTATGCTTCACTGTCTGTTAAGAAGAAGGTTTAAGTTTTCTGTTAATCTTGTCTCCCAGGCCAAAGACTACGATGCTGTCTTGGAGGTGGAGTTAGATTCCATGGATAAGTTTGTGCTCCAATGTCTAGCATTTTATCAGGTAATGCCATCCCAGTGTCAACTCCTTTACTCTATAAGTCTAAATATCAACTTGTTCACATGAAAAGATGGCTTTGTTCATTTCGACATCCCTTGAATTACTTTTCCTGCCGATTGTTCCTCATTGATGAATCACTTAAAAATAGCAATCATTTCTATCTGATTAACAAGGTGTCCCTGACACGTATGGCTATACACTGCTTTGCCAATTACAAATAAAATGTTTTAACTGGATACAGCTATTCCATGTGGTCTCTTTTTTTAGTATGGGCAGAGTTTCGGATCTGAAACTAACCATTTCTACTTTTATACTTCTGCTGCAGAAAGAAATTGCTCTATACACAGCATCAAAGATAAATAGCGAATTTTGCTGGTTTGATATTGATGGAGATGTTGATCCTCTTTTCAAAGTAAATACAAGCAGACGTGGCATTGTGATAATTTATCTAATATCTACATTCTTTGTGTTTTTTATTTGAGTTTCTCATCTATCTATAACGTAGATCTTGTGCTTAATAGTGAGGTAGAGCTGTTTTATGAGGAAAAAAACGAAGAGAGAAGAGAATATGGAGGGAGATGCTCTTTATTTTAACCACTAAATCTGAAAAGGGGAGAGAGTGGTCAATAGGTGCTGATACATAGTCAACATACTGATGTAAGACATATGTAGTGTTGAAATGTGAGTAGCAGGTGACTCAAATCGAGTTCACCCTTGCTGACATCCTCTTTATTTATAACCAAAACAGTTACAACAATATGAAAGATATGAGGGATTTAATCAAGTACATCCCTGATATCAATCAACCTATCAACTAACTAAATATCTCACATAACAAACTAACAGATACATAACAAACACACACAACTTCTAACTGACATATAACAATATCTAACACTGCCCTTCAAGCTATGTGTGGACATCAACCAAACATAGCTTGGACTTCAACTGTCGATGTCAAGCCACAGACAAAACCTTGGTCATAATATCCGCCACTTGAGTTTCTGAACTTACACGTTGCAGGGAAATGATCCTTTCCTTTACCCTGTCACGTATAAAGTGGCAATCCAACTCAATATGTTAAGTTCTTTCATGGAAGACAAGGTTGTTTGTTATGTGAATAGGAGCCTGATTATCGCACCACAATTTCATTTCACCTCAGATAGTAAAGCCTAACTCCTTGAGTAATAACTTCATCCAACCAAGCTCAATTGTGGCCTTAGCAATAACTCGGTATTTAGCTTCGGCAGACAAACGAGCAACCACATTTTGATTCTTACTCTTCCACACAACTAGGTTTCCTCCCAGTTTAATACAATAGCCAGAAGTTGATTGTCTATCAAATGGTGAGCCAACCTAATCGGCATCCGCAAATCCATGAATTTCTAGGGCATTCTCTACCTTGTGTTTAGCATGTAGAAGGCCTTTTCCAGGATGCCCTTTTAGATATTTTAGGATATGCAAGACTGCATTCCAGTGAGTAGCTTGAGGACATTGCATAAATTGGCTCACGAGACTAATTGCAAAAGAAAGGTCAGGCCGAGTAACGACGAGGTAAATTAACTTACCTACCAGTCATCTATATCTTCCTGCATCGTTCAATAGTTCATCATTTTACTGCAGCTTAGTTCCAGTATCAAGAGGTTTCTTCTGGCTTTGCTTCATGAAGACCTGCTTCCTTCAACATATCAAACACATATTTCCTTTGGCAAAGATAAATTCTATGTTGGTTCTTCATAACTTCAATTCCGAGAAAATACTGCAGGAATCCTAAGTCTTTGATGTGTAGTCTAGACTTTGGCCGATCTTTTGTATGCTGAATACCATCTTCATCACTACTAGATATAAGCATGTCATCTACATATACAATCAGAATAACACATCCTTTTGAGATCCTTTTAACAAACACTGAATAATCACAGGAGCACCTTTTAAATCCAAACTCTGAAAGAGTAGAACTGTACGAGGAGACTATTTTCGGTCATAGATAGATTTTCGAAGATGACAACCTTGCTTGACTCCCCCTCAGCGACAAAACCAGGAGGTTACTGCATATACACCTCGTCTTGTAGGTCACCATGGAAGAAGGCATTGGTCACATCAAGCTGGTGAAGTGACCAATCAAAACTGGCAGCCAATGAAATAAAAATCCTCAGGTGAGAAAGTTTCAGTATAATCTAAGCCATGAGTTTGACAATATCCCTTTGCTACAAGACGTGCTTTAAACCTATCCAATGAGCCATCTTCCTGAAGTTTCACTGTATAGACCCATTTACATCCCACTATCTTTTTTCCTTCAGGAAGCTCCACTATGCCCCTTGTTTGGTTCCTTTGTAGAGCTGTAAGTTCAGCCTCCATTGCAGTTTTCCAACGGGGATCAATCATAGCCTGCCTATGGTCTGTAGGAACACTGTAATTTGTCAACTGATTCCCATGAGCAAGCGGTGAATTATGTATCATGCCTGAATGAGGATCAGAAGGAGAAGATTGATCATCAACTGGGTTCCTACGAGTATAGGCGAAGGGAGGGTGAGCAAAGTGATTGCTAGGGACAGTTGGTATGGTGGAAGGTGGATCAGCTTTACTCCTTCGAGTGTATATAATGAGTGGGTCTGCGAACTTGAAGATATGTATGGCATGGAGCATATCAGAGACAATTAGAGGAAGAGGTGGATATCCTTAGGGCAGGAGCTAGGATAGGATGAGGAGTAGAAGACAACCTCTTCAAAGAAGGTAACATCCATAGTAATGAATGTTTTTCTCAAGGTGGGATTATAGCAGAGGTATCCTTTCTTGTGTCGAGAATATCCCAAAAAACACACTTGAGAAACTTGGCTGAAAGTTATCTGGTCTTATGGGAAGGATATGTACAAAGCAAGCACAACTAAAAGTTTTAGGAGGAATAGAAAATAATGGTTTGTCAGGGAACAACAACTTATACGGTATCTCATTGTCTAAGGGTACAATTGCATAAGGTTGATTAAATGCCAGGCTGTGAGGAGTGCCTCAGGCCAGTGGTGTTTAGGAACAGTCATGTGTAGCATGAGACTTTGAGTTACCTCAAGAAGATGCTTGTGTTTCCTTTCAGCCACTTCATTTTGTTGTGGAGTGTAGGCACTCAAAGTCTTATGGATAATGCCTTGAGTATTGAAGTAGTTCTTAAAGAGATGCGAAGTATACTCCAAGGCATTATCTAATCAAAATATTTTAAGAACAGTAGAATATTGTTTTTTAATCTCAGTAACAAATGACATAAACTTAGGAAACACTCCAGATCTGTTTTTCATTAAATAAAGCCAACGCATTTTGTTGAAGTCATCAATGAAAAGTGCATAGTATTTGAAATGACAATGATTAGGGATAGCCAAAGGGCCTCGACATCTGAATGGATGACTTCGAATGGTTTATTTGGTCCAAAACCTAGAACTAGAAAGTAAAGAAGCACAGTTGTGCTTTGACAACTCACAGGACTTACATCTAATTTGAGTAACATGTCTCAAGGATGGAAGTAACAGCTTGAATTTATTTAGACTTGGATGAACTAACCTAAGGTGCCATTCAAGATCTGTTGACATAGATGCAGTCGAATGAACTCTGGACAGTCCTTGTGTATAGACCGAAGGTGATAGAGTACCATCACACCAGCCACGACCAATCTCCCTTCTGGTCCTTGTATCCGAAAAAACACAGCAGGTTGATGTGAATATGACTTGACAAAATCCAGTGCTACAAAGTTTCTTCACAAGTAGAAGGTTCATAAGGAGGGAGGGCACCAATAATATATCATGGAGAAAGTTTAGGGTTGATAGAAACACTTCTTTTCCCAATGGCTAGAACCTTACTTCCATCAGCCAGACTTATGAACCTTTAAAAGGTGAGCAGGTATAGAAAGACTGAGTAAAACTTGTCATATGATCTGTAGCACCTGAGTCGACAAGCCATGGACTGATGGAGGAGAAGGAAACTTCGGATATACCTGATTGAGCAACAACAACTGAGGGTGAATTGTTGTTCTCTCCGTGCGCCATCTTGAAGAAATGTTGGAAATCTTCATGACTTAGGGTGTCACTGGTGGAGGCAGATGGTGTGATGCAGTCGGCAAACAATGCATTGGTAGGGACATTGGTGGAGGTAGCAGCATTGGGAGTTGGGCTCCATCTTGATGGCCCAATCAGGCTTTCCATTTTTCTTACAGCACTTATCTTTGGTGTGGCCTTGTTTCTAACAATAGTCACAATTTTGATCCTCCGTCTTGACATAGGTGCGACCACCTCCTCTCCTAAATGCTCCACGACCTATCCCCCTGCTCCTTGCAGAATTTGAGAAGGGAGGAAAAGTGGCAGATAATGCAGTACTCTCATCATTGTCTCCTGATTGATCTGGGCCTATAGGAATTCGTGACAGCCTTGAGACGGTGGCATTGAGTGTAGGGAGTTCAACACTAGTCAATAGCTGATTTTTGGCTGATTCATATTAAAGACTCAATGCAGCAAAGGAGGAGATCACCTTCAGCACTTCCCTTTAACACTTCCAGGTGGTAAGGTCTCCAGGAAATGGTTCGTACAGGTTCAATTCCTCTCACTTTGCCTTCAAATAGCTGTAGTGCTCATGCAAAGGTTTTGTACCTTGCTTGGTGAGGAATATGTCCTCACACAACTCACAAATTCTCTAAATGTTACCCTCAAGACCATAAGTCTCCTTGACTAAAATCTAGACTGCATATGCAGTTGGCAGCAACATCACGTCACAGCTCGCACCAAGACCTCACTTGTGCATCTTCCTTGCCCAAGTATCCCAAGTAGCACTTGTTGCCTCTAGTTTGTTTTCTTCAATATACTCGAGTCTCTCCTTGGAAGTAAGGAAAGTTTTGATGGCAGCAGACCATGATAGGTAGTTTTTGGAACCAGAAAGCTTTGAGGAAGTGATAGAGGAGCTGTTTAGAAGTTTAACAATGGAGATGGTGGTGGAATCTGAAACAGCGTTAAGGGTTTTGTCCGTCGCTGCCATGATCAAAGGTTGGAGTAAATGAACTCAACAACAACAACAAGGGAACCTGAGCGGGAATCGATTTGACTCAACTACAAATAAGAAATCACAGGGATTAAATGGGAATCAAGTTGATTCAACCACCACCAAGGAATCACAGGCAAGGCAACAAGGAAGGGAAAAGGAGTCAGACTCACAAGTTCAGCAGTATCGACGCTCTGATTCCATGTTGAAATGTGAGTAAACATGTGAACTCAAATCGAGTTCACCCTTGCTGACATCCTCTTCATTTATAATTAAAACGGTGACATCCTCTCTTTATAACCAAAACAGTTACACCAATTTGACAGTTGCAATAATATGAAAGATATGAGGGATTGAATCAAGCACAACGCTGATAGTCAATCAACCTATCAACTAACTTAATATCTCACTTAACAAACAAACTAACAGATCCATAACAAACACGCAAAGATATCACACACAACTTCTAACCGACATATAACAATATCTAACATGTAGTATACTAGTGTTAGGGACGGGATTGCTAATATCATAAGTTAAAAGGAGTTCTTTTGCTTAAGTGTCAGGGATTTTTATATAGTTTTATACATTAAAAGGGGTTATGTAGGACTTACGTAATATTAGGGACTGTATTTCTAATATTATAAGTTTAAGGAGTTCTATTGTTTAAGTTTCAATTATTAGAGACTTTTATATTGTTTCTATGTTCGAGAATTTTGTTTGTAAATTTTGGTTGGTCAATCAGAGCTAGAATTCTTATTAATGAAATGTTTGCATACAATTTATTGCTTATCGTTTGTCTTGTACTCTTTGAGTTTTGAGAGTAATTCATGTTACCTTATTCCATGGGGAATTATTTCTCGTTCTATTTGCGACTAAAATACATCACCTATACACATTTTAGAGGATTTTGATGGGCCTGAGATTGTCTGTGTTTCTATACTATACTCACATAACATTTTGGAACCTACATCCGATTGATAGGAGGAATAGTGTGTATGATTTATACAAATACAGTAAATTAGATTTTATGTCAAGAGAGGCAAGCGTCATTACCTATTTGTTCTTCCTCAAGATAACTCTAGTATCAATTGGCAACTTTTCTCTGCAAAGAGAAACATATGTTCTATTGACCCATGAGTATCTCGGTGCAAGTTCTATGAAAACATTTTTAATGTAGTCTGTCACCTTCATCTCCACAGGAATATTGGTGTAAGAGACTCCATCCAAAAAATGTGGCGGAAAAGGTTTTTAGACAGCCTCCATTACGAGAATCTCCGAGGAGAGGACGCATTAGGAAAGAGGACTTGAGTTTTACGAAGCAGAAAATTAACATTTTAAAAGCTGCTGATCTCATCGGAGAGAAGATTCAATATGATTGCCCTGGATTCTTACCCAATAGGCGCCAGGTATTCTTGTTCTTTAATATGATCCTCATGACCTTATGGTGTTCATAATCTGCTATCTATCTACTTTCTTTGGCTATTTAGTGGTGACACCAGTGTCCACTTTAATAATGGTTGAAATTTACAGTGAAGGAATTTGTACTCAATCTTCTCTATTTTTTTATCGGTTGACCAAAGTTGGCCAATATGCTTGGGTTTGTGTCTACCAACCTGATGGTTTTGTGAAAGCTTTATGCAGCATCGCATGGCTGGGTTAGCAGTGATCCAGGTTGCTCAAAAGGTCTCAAAGGCATTCCGTTCGTTGCATTTAGATTGGAAAATGCCAAATAAAACTGGGAAGAAGCCACGTAAGAAGGAAAAGTTTGCTTTACCAGTACAGAACAGGGGTGGGGGTAGTTGTAGTACCAGCAGCATTTCAGAACCATCAACATCTTTCAGTAATGCTGAAGATAAAATGACTTCAAAGCGTCATCTTTTAAGTTGGCAAGAGGTTTATAATATTGCTGTGAAATGGAGACAAATTTCAGAGCCTTGTGATCCAGTTGTCTGGATCAACAAATTAAGGTGGTTATTCTTCTTTTTATACTGTTCATCTACATCCGTGAAGGTTGCCATCTTTCTGGAATTTGCTTTAGATAATTCTGGCTCCAGTTTACTGCTTTTCTTACATAAAAACTTAGATTCACATGTTATTGCCCATTTTTTTGATATTATGTTTTTGTCAGATTTAAGGCATTTGTGTTCTGTGAAACTGTGATTATTACCTTTGATATCGTACTTCCAGTGTGAAGAAATTCACGAATTTGATGCATGTTCTGTTGCACAATAAACACTGTGAGCTGTTATCATATAATCAAGTAGCATAGAAGTATTTACCAGCTTGAATTTATAGACTTTAGATCATTTGATCAAGGGAATTTACTTCTAGAAGACTCGTCTATCTCTAGGTATTCTTGAACATATCTTAAGCCTCAGTGCCATTGACCTGAAGACTGCAATTTAAATAAAACTGTTACCTATCTGCCAATGCTGTACTCTACCTAACCGAACTATTTCATTCTTGTTTTTATTATGTGTAAGCATTGACTCTTATTAGTTAAGGAAATATTTGTAATCATGCAGTGAGGAGTTCAACTCTGGTTTTGGATCACATACACCTATGCTTCTTGGACAAGCAAAGGTTGTGCGCTACTTTCCGAATTATAGCAGGTAGACAAATATCTTGCAAATAGTTAGTTATGCCTTTCTTTAGATTTATTTTAGATTAGTGATGATGTAGTTTCAGGTTATTTTATTCATTGCCATTCTAAGTTTTACGCAACCATCATGGCATGGTCTGCCACCTATCATTAGATGCATACAAAATGATGGTGACCTTAAAAACCTTCATTTCATTGTCCTTTCATGTTAGAGTTGTGTTTGGTGGACGTTTGACAGAAAGGCATTCTACCATTATTTTCATAATCCATGCTGCCTAGGCCAACATGGCTGGAATAAGGTGTAGATGATGATGATGATGATTATGACGTAAAGGGTGAAGGCATTGATGAAGATGATTTGATGCGGCATATTATATTTACATTGACTTATGTAGTAATTAATTTTTTACAGTGTCTTGTTATTTTTGGAAGTCTTATATTAGTCCTCATTCAGTGATGAATTTTATTGTATTTTCGAAATGACTTTTAATGCTATTACGAGGTTGCTCAATTTAGGCCTTTTTAGGGTTTTACCAATAAGCATCGGCTACTTCAGACATTGTAATGTGCTGTTATGGAATAAAGTTCTTGCTTTTGGTTATCTTGTTCATGTTAACTTTGATTCATGTTGAGTTTTCTCTTCTTTTGTCTAATTCTCCTTAGTTTGTTTATCAATTTTCTGGAGCTAATCCTCCATTATGATTCCTTTGTTAATATTGGATGGCTATTGATTCAGGGTTTTGAATACTGCCAAGGGTATAATCATTGAAACAAAGTATGTTCACAATGCGAAGGATGCTGTCATTGATTTGTCAAAATCTGATACTTTGAAAAGTGTGAGTTCTTTATGACTTTATGTTTTACATTCTTGCCTCTAGCATAAATCACTTTGTAAGGATGTCTAACCTAAGATTTTTATGAGCTACAGATAAAAGATGCAGGTTCCTGTTCTGATCTTCACAAAATTGTCGGTGAGGACTTCTGGCTGGCTACTTCTTGCAGCAGTTTGGCGTTTAAGGGGTATGACCATTTTAGAATGTTGAAGTACTGAATTTTATTGATCAAAACAATAAAAAATATCACTAACGTTAATGCCACACATGGGCTGTGGTGGTGCAGGAAACTTATGAATGGTACAAGAATCACAGTCCAGAAAATGTACAGCCAATCTTTCTGTCATTTAGCCTCTTACTTGTGAAGGTTTATCTTGTAAATGGTATGACGTTGAAATTTTTTGCAGGGGAGTAAAGGGGTTTGACTTTGCTATCCAAACACCTTGTACACCTGCTAGATGGGATGACTATGATATGGAAATGGAAATGGCCTGGGAGGTATGTTGTTTTGCTATCTACATTTAGATTAAGTCAATCAGTGCATGACGTATGCCCCACTTGGTCATGTTTATGCAATTCTTTTCAGGCTCTATGTACTAGTTACTGTGGCGAGGTTTATGGTTCGACGGATATCAAAATGCTTGATCAAGTTCATGATGCGATTCTGAGAATGACATATTATTGGTAAGCCCAAATATGGTTAATTTTATAAAAAAATTGGCATACAGGTGAAAGATTTAAGTAATCTTCCAGTTGCATTTGTAAAAGTGCATGCTTCGTTGATTGTCCCCTTGGCATTCAAGTCATGGAATTCAAGGGATCTGAGAAATTTTGGATCAAGAGAAATGTATTTTGTTTCAACTATTTTGCAGGTATAATTTCATGCCCTTATCACGAGGATCTGCAGTAGTCGGTTACATTGTCTTGCTAGGGCTGTTTCTTGCTACCAACACGAGAGTTACGGCGAAGATACCACAGGGCATGCAGGTAGACTGGGAGGCTATATTGTCTTCGCATTATGAAACCTTTGTAGATAGAGTTAAGCCCTGGCTATTCCCTTCTCTCAAATTTGATTCATCATGGAAAAATCTTCCTGATCTAACATCCACGTTCAGTACAACTGGATCTGTTGTTTCGGTGCTGAGTACTTACAATGACTAAACATTGTTCTGTGTATCTTTTCCCCTTTGGTAGATAAGGGTTGTGGTTATATTTTTCATTTGTTGCAACAAAAAATAATAAGTCAGTGTTGCCCGCTGGTTGTGTTGTAAAAGATGCGTAAGCAAAGCTTCTATCCACGAAGGATCAAGTTTAGGTCGCCATTGAATATTACATTTGATGATAACGACCACCCCTATGTGCCATTATTCATTTTCCTCGATCGTGTTTCATGAGATATTCACAACTTAAAGGTGAGAACATAAATTTGTTAATTTGTTAATACAAGGTGGTGATATTAAAGATGATAACGATGTGGTGATATTAACAAATTTTTATTATGTATTAATACGAGCCTTAAAGATCACGTTTCATGATATCGAGTTGATAGTGCTTAATTAATGTGAAACGATCAATAATTAAATGTGTAAATATTTATATTTAATATTGCGATTATCATGTTTTGACAATTATTTTCTTATTTTGAATTTTATAAAGTTGAACTTAAAAGGCGTGAGATTTTTTTATTATGATTTGCTGGATGATATTATCAATTTATTAATTTAATAGGCAAATAATCATTAATAAATTTAACAAATTATATAAATTTTATTTAAAATGTATAAATCAAATTACATGTTAAATCAATTTATAGTGAATTTACAAATTTATTTCACTAGCAGGTACAATTTGATTTACAGTATATTCACAATAAATTATTATTTACAGTGTAAATCTACTTTGGTGAATTACATTCACACTTTTACTAACCTTCCGACAATAATTACCCCTAAGGGACCGAGCCGAAAAATAAACTTAGTTCGGTTTCGACAAAAATGGGATTGATATCGGGGCAAAAGTAAGAGGCAGTTAAATATCGATTAGCAACCGAACCAAATTGAAACCGACGCCCAAACCGACCTCTACCCCAATCCTAACCCATCCCTTACAGCTAGCTATCTTCCTTCAACTACTCGCCGTTGTCTCCCCTTCCCCAACACTAGCCTGCCCGACCACCATTCATAGCTTCCCAACACAGTTGGACGGCCGGCCACATAACAAGTACAGCGGCGTCGTCTTTGGCCGACGATATTACGAGGCCGATGGTGTGGTTTGTGCCCTATTCTTTCCCTCCCATCACCTCTCTCTCAACCTTTTCGCCACTCCCACTTCTTCGGCAACCCACCATAGTCATGACCCCCACCTCCTCTTCCATCTCTTCCTCCTCCACTTCGCCTCCTATAACACGACCGACCCAAGATCTTATCTGCTGTCATGGCTGCCCTCCCCAAAATGAGGTTCCTTTACAGTGATTATTAGTCGATTGGGAGAAATTTTGGTGGTTGATGACGCCATCACCACTTCCGATCCACCATGGCTTGCGACACCCTCCACCACCTTGGACGATTCCTGAAATTTCGGTTATTGTCCAAAATCAAACCGAAAAGATGGAATTATTTTGGTTTGGTTCCGTTTTGAATAATAACCTAACCGGTGGTGGCCACATCCGGTCGCGGAGCAAAAAAAACAAACAAAATTATTGTGGCCGCTGCCGCCACTGTTGTTGCCCCTCCTTCTCATTCCCAAGGTGGCCGGAAGGTGGGGTTGGGGGGAGCAGGGAGGAGGGGCATCCACGGTAGGGGGGTGTCTGTGGTAAGATAGTGGGGTTGAGGTGGAGTGCGGCTTGATAGTAAAGTCGATGTGAAGTGTGGTGGAGTGGTGGCCGAGGAAGGATGGTGGCTGTTGGCGTTGGGAGGTTTAATTTTTTTATCGAACGGCCCAAATGAACCTTTGGGGCAAAAAAATTTTCTACCCTAGGCACGGTAATACTTTACTCATATAATACATATATATATATATATATAAATATAATATTATATTATATGGGTAAAGTATTACTGCACCTAGGGCAAAAATTTTTTTTGTCCTACACTTGATTTGGCAGTTCAAATCTTTTTAAAATAATAAACTCTCCCATGGCTTCGGCAGCCGCTGTGCCGTGTGGCCACATCCTCGTGCGAGTAACCTTGTCTGGCTATCCACTGGCTAAATCCAATCACGGGGTGGCCAAACATGGTCAGTCGAGGCTGGATTAGGTCACGCAACCCCTGTTTTTTGTTGTGTGGTAGGATAGGTCTCAGTGTTGTAGGCTAAATCTGGCTTTCCCCAGGCAAAATTTGGTCAGGGCAACCAGATCTGGTGGCAGCTGACAACTTTTTTTGCTTGTGGCCGGATTTGGCCGCCGCCGACCAGGTCCATTTGCCACCTGCCCATGCGGCCAAATCCACTCGCGGCTCGATTTGGTTCAGGTGCAACCAGATACGGCCGCTTGCGGTCGGCGTAGGCGCTCGACAGCCACCGTTGGGGGAATGTATGAATTTTTTATCTTGAAAAAAAAGATTTGGGCCCTCCATGTAATTAAACAACCCAAATTAAAGTTTGAGGCTAAAAAAATTTTCTGCCTTGAGCGCACCTATAGCGCTTATATATGTATATATATTAAACAAAAAATCCACTATTCTGATTAAAGTTCACAAAATTTGTATTTAAAAAAAGTTTACATTCGAACATCTGCGTGTATGTATAGAATAATCATATTATAACCATTGGACTTAGAGTCTTGTCTTGACACCCGATATCATGATTAATTTCTTGATAAAAAAGGTGAGGCAATACATCTCGAATATATCAAATAAAGATATAAATAGGATAAATAACAAAAAATATATAAAAGAAAAATAAATCTTTCATCTTAATTGACTAAATGTGATTTAGATATAAGTCGTAATAATTGGTTCAAGTGTGAAGAGTGTTAAAATAAAACTTAGAACTAAGATGAGTGTAATTACGAAGAAAAATTGAGAGTTACAAGAAGATACCCAGTAGGGGTGTAAACGAGCTAAACCGAGAAAAGATGTTTTTGAATTCGAAATAATTTTTAGCAAGTACGTTTGAGCTTATTTGAATGTTCGACAAGCTTTTGATTTATTATAAGTCAAGCAGCTCGTCTAAAATTCATGGTATTTGAGTTTGGCTCGTATTTAGCTTGCTATGTTTTCGAGTCGAGCAAATGTTTTTGTTCAGCTCTTACTCGACTCATATATAATCAAAAACTTTTTCCAACACTATATAAGTTTAATGTGACCTCAATAGTATTGATAAGTTGAGTATTTTTCTAAATTTGAACACATCGAACTCGAATTTCAAGCCAAGTCGAGCCGAATATTCCTTTGTTAAAGTTTTATTCGTTATTCACGAGTTATTTATTTCAAGTCGAATATTTTTTAAGCACAAAATTAACGAGTATAAATTTAAACCAAATCAAATCAAACATAAAATATTAAAGAGCAAATTTAACTTATTTTTACCTAGTACCCGGTTCTTTCCTCGGGAAATAGCATACCTACGCCACTGCGACGCCTTTGGCATGTCGTATTAAATTAATAATAATAATAATAATTTTATGTGTTTTAGTACATGTGTTAACCAAATAATTTCGGTTTAACAAACCGCCTCCCTCTGTTACTTACTACACGTACTGGGGCTTAAGCTGCCACCCACCATCTTTGCTTTTCCTTAACTCCTTCCCCGAACTGCTCCACTCTCCTCGATTACGGCCGTCATGGGCTTACTCGGTTGGCTCCCGTGCTCCGGGAAATCCGGCGTTAAGAAGGCGCACAAGACCACTGTTAGACTATTTTCAATGACGTGCAAGTATACACGGTCAAAACAAGTAATATAATGATAAATCGAGTATCGTCCCAGAAGGAGATGAATTTCCTATAATTAATTAAAGAAAATAAAATGAGGAACAAAACAAAAATAACTAACTTAACTAAATCTAAGTAATAACTTTAAATTAAAAACGAAGTCAAAATTATAAAACTCGTTCTAGAGTCGAATTTCCCTTAACATCAATTTAATCTTCATCAAATCTTACTCTTATCTTTTATTCCCTCGGATTGTCGATCTAGGATAATGATATGACATGGTGGCTCCCGCTCCTTCATGCTTCTATTATTTTGCCTCAATTCCTACCTCCCGGTGATAATTGATTAATCAACAAAATAATGCATTAAGAATTGCCTTACAATCGCATACGGTGTTGTGTATCTTCCGACCACAACGACAAACAAGTCAAAAGACTCGTCGTATGATGAATTATCAATGACTAATCTAATTAATTTCTCCCGAAATCTAATTAAACCTCATGATCTAAGAAATAGGTGATCAATCTATTCTTAGCATTAAGAATATGATAATTCAAACGATCCGATTGAATAAAAGAGTAAGAGCTTGAAATGAATTCAATTAAATCATGTTAAGTTCCATTCTTCTCTAGAACGAAATATAAAACTACTCCATAATAAAAATAGAAAACAATATAAAAAACAATATGGAGAAGAAACTAGCTTTTATTACGAAAGAGAAAGAAATTACAAAAACTAAAACTACTACTTCTACTACAATCTGAAGCCAAGAGATGAGATATGATCAACAACAAATGACCACCCCTTTATATAGAAGTGGAGATACAAGAATTCGAAGAGGGTGTTCACAAATCGACGTAATCTAATTAATTATAATGTCCCTTTAAGTTTCCAACTGTTCGACTCCATTGAACACCATACATTGTAACCATTGGGTGGCGCCAAGTGTCATGACCAATCAAATCCAAAGCTTAATTTATTCATCTTTTTCTGCATTAAAACATCAAAGTTAAGCATATATAATAAAATATTAATTAACTAAAATAATAAAGTAAAATATTACTTAATTAATAATGTTTATACCCGGGAAGTACAAAATCATATTAAAAATATAAGTAAATATCATATATTTTAAACGCTTAACAACCACCTTCCCCGCCGTCCCAGCTTCTTCAAGTACCGGTGACTGCAAAGGTACGGTTGTATTGTGTGCATCAAATATCAATCATTTTTTCTGGATGGCTTTTTTGTTTCTCTAATCAACTCATAGGTTTGCTTCAGATTGGTCCATCATATGGCACACTGGCGTCGTTCTTTCTTTCCTTCTTCTTTCTTGTTTTTGTTTTCTCTCTTCCTTCTTGATTCTGGTGTGCCGATCATAGTGGTGACCTTCTTTCCGTTTTGATTTGCATGTTTTGTGTTCTCTGAGTTGATAAAATTCCAAACTTTTTACGCATGTTGTATTCTACCACGTTTCAGGTTCCTTTATGTCGGCACGCTGTCAGGAGATCAACACCTTTTGTCTATTTATGTGCTCGTGGGGACAAAATATACTTCTTTCTCTCTCTCTCTTTTTTTTTTTGTCATTTACAAGTCCTTGCAATTTCTTTAGCGAGATAGTGTTTTGGATGTTTGGATGGAAAATCCTTTCTTCCACCATCCTATATTAGTTGGTCAAACCATGTATATATACTTGTGTTTTAATTTCTGGTAGCAGAGGATTTGAAGCTAAAATCAGCCATAGATGAACAAGCGGAAGACGCCTGTCAAGATAAATCAGGTATTCGAAGAATTGTGTGCTGCTACCAAAAATTTTAGTGTCGATTGTTTTCTAGGAGGAGGATTCGGTCCGGTGTATAAGGGCTATTTAGGCTGCTCTAACCAGTTAAAAATTCCTCCATTTTCCATGTTTACCTATTCCAAAATTTCATCGCATGAGCTGATAAAACCTAGACAAAGTGTAGCTTCCTTCCTCGACTAGCTTGTTTGACAATGATGTACTGTTTCGTTTTTCGTTTCTCGTTTCTCCAAGGTTGCCGCAATAAAAGCTACTTAATCACAATGGCTCTCTTGAGACCGTGAATTCTATGTCGAGGTGGTAATGCTTAACCAATTCAATCATCCAAACCTTGTAAATCTGTTTGGACATTGTCAATTTGAAAAACAAAGGCTTCTGGTGTATGAGTGCATGCCGTTAGGCTCCGTTGAAAATCACTTGCACGGTACATGTTCTGTTAGCTACAAGTTATTATTATTATTATTTTTGTTTACTGCAGACTTGCCTCCTAATAGAGATCCATTAGATTGGATTACTAAAATGAAGATTGTAGCTGGTGTTTCAACAGGATTAGAACACTTAGCATGATAAAGTTAGCCCGGCACCAGTGACTTATCGTGACCTCAAGTGTTCGAACATTTTACTTGGGGGAGGAGGATTATCATCCGAAGCTCTCTGGTTTCGGCTTTGCAAAACTGGGTCCCTCCGGGGACAAGACAAATGTATCAACCAGAGTGATGGGCGGGCACATACGGATATTGTGCTGCCGAGTATGCTATGACAGTTCAGTTGACAATCAAATCGGATGTCTACAGCTTCGGGGTTATTCTTTGGAAATTATTAGTGGCAGGAGAGCAATCCAACCTTCGAAGAGCAATGCAACCATAGCAAAACGCGTTTTCCAAAATAAATTTTGGTTTTTATCTAAAATAAAGTTACCATTTTATGTATTTATAATAAAGGGACAACCCACGTATAATACTTACAGGAAGAAGATTATGTTTATAAATAAGAATTGATTAGAGATTTTTAACTTGTTTAATTATTTTTTAAAAAATAATTAAATCTTTTACGTTGTACTTTAGGTTGAGTCGTTACAAATAATATCAGAGTAACTTAATTTTGTATTAAATGTTTGGTAGGATTAAGGATGTTGAGTAAGCTGTCGGTCACAGGTTAAAGAAGGATGTGTGCTGAGGTGCTGAGGCTAGCGACGAGTAGTGTAAGAATTTTGGGGACGAAATTTTTTGAAACTAACAACAAGCAAAAGTGTAGGATTTTAGGGGCGAAATTTTTTGAGGCCAGCAACGAACAAAGTGTAAGAATTTTGGAGATGAAATTTTCTGAGGCTAACAACGAGCAATAGTGTAGGAATTTGAGGACGAAATTTTCCGAGGCTAGCAACGAGAAAAAGTGTAAGAATTTTTGGGATAAAATTTTCTAAGGTGGATGAATTATGAAATCCCTTAACTTAGACCTACATCTAATACCTACAAGAGAAGTTCATGTTTATCATGTTTATCATCTAATACCTATAGGAGAAGATCATATTTATACCTATAGGAAAAGATCATGTTTATAAGTAAGAATATATTATAGATCTTTAACTTGGTTAACCATTTTTAACGAAATAACTTAGCCTATTACGTTGCACTTTGAACTGGGTCATTACACCATGAAATACTTATAGCCGGCTTCCCGTAGTAAATATGTTTCTCATTTGACACAACTTTAGTTATTATGTTTAAAATATTTCTTTCAGTATGAATTTCTTCTTTTAATATGAATTTCTTTCAGCTCCAGAGATTTACTTTCTAACACATCTCTTATCCAGTGATATCTCACATCAATGTATTTGCTCATTGAATGAAAATTTGAATTCTTACTCAGGTAAATTGTACTCTAGCTATCACAGTGGATAATATATTTCTCCTATTTAACACTAATTTCATTCAAAAATTTCTTCGTACATAACATTTCCTTGCAATTTCATTTAAAAATCTCTTCATTCATAATATTTCCTTGCAAACTTCTGTAGTAACAATAAATTTGGCTTTAGTTGTGAATAATGCAACACACTTTTGCAACCTATACTACTAAGACACAACCCCATTAGCAAAATTAACAATAAACCCAGATGTTGACCTTTTTGTTTCAAATTCACCTGTCATGTCTGCATCGGTATAGCCAACCAATAAAGATTTATCACTTTCAAAATACAAACACATTTTAGATATACCTCTCAAGTACCTCATTATCCATTTAATCGTTTGCTAATATTCTTTACTTAGATTTACAAAATATCTTTTAACTGTTCCGACTGCATATGTTATGTCCAGCCTTATATAAATCATAGCATACATCAACCTACCAATAGTAAAAGCATAAGGAACCTTTGCTATTTTCTTTATCTTTGTTTCACTTAAGTCAGTTTTCTTCAACTTGAATTGACCCCAAGTGGAACTCCAACTAGCTTTGTATCTTTCATGTTAAAATTTTCAAGCACCTTTTCTATGTATTTTTCTTGTGACACCCAAAGCTTTCTAGTTCTCTTGTCACACCGAATGAACATTAATTTGCTTTGTCGATCCCAAATCCTTCATTGCAAAGGATTTATTCAAGAAGTTCTTTAAACTTGAAATCTTGGCTCCATCATGTCCTATAATCAACATGTCATTCACATAAAGTAACATAATAATAAAATCATTATCATCAAACATCTTGATGAATATATAGTGATCAAAATAGACTTTTTGTACTCATTATTTTCCATAAAAGAAATAGACTTCTTGTACTCATTATTTTCCATAAAAAAGTTAAACTTTTTGTACCTGTCTAGGAGCTTGATTAAAACCGTATAAACTCTTATTAAATTTGTACACTTTGTTTCTTTTCTTTGACTTTAAAACCCTCTGGTTGCTTTATGTATATGGTCTCCTTAAACTCTTATTAAATTTGTACACTTTGTTTCTTTTCTTTGACTTTAAAACCCTCTGGTTGCTTTATGTATATGGTCTCCTCAAGATCACCATGAAGAAATATAATGACCTGCCAAAGTGTAACATAATGGGCTTGGCTATTTCTCTAAAAGTGGTTAACTAAGTTAAAGATCTATAGTTAATTCCCACTTATAAACATAATCTTATCCTAGTAAGTATTAGATGTGGGACTAAGTTGAGGGATTTCATAATCTACCCACCTTAGGAAATTTCGTTTCCAAAATTCCTATATTTTGCCCGTTGCTAGCCTCAGCACACGTCCTTCTCTGGCTGTGACCGGCAGCCTTAGCCAACCCACCCACCATCTAATACGAAATTTACGAAATTAGGTTGCTTTGATACTATTTGTAATGACCCGGCCCAAAATACAACGTAATGGGCTAAGTCATTTCTTTAAAAATGGTAAACTAAGTTAAAGATCTATAATTCATTCTTACTTATAAATATGATCTTATCCTATTAGGCATTAGATGTGGGACTAAGTTGAGAGATCTCACAAGAAAGGTTGTCTTTACATCTAACTGTTTAACTTTCAAATCCAAACTTGCAGCCAAAGCCAGAACAATTATAATAGAAGACATTTTAATAATAGGAGAAAAAATTTCATCAAATCAATACATTTCTTTTATCTGAAACCCTTCACCACCAACCTTTCTTTGTACCTTGGTTATGTGTTATTTTTTTCATGTTTGATCCTATAGACCCATTTATTTTTTAATAATCTCTTCACCTTAGGAAGATCCACCAACTCATAGGTGTGATAATTATGCAATGATTCCATTTCATCGTACATTGCCTTTAACCACTTCTCCTTTTCTACATAAGCTTTAACCTCACTGAAATTTTTTGGTTCTCCATATTTAGTAATTTTCACATATTCTAATGATGGATATCTTTTTTTATGGAGCTAGTTCACGAGCTGATCTTCTTACATTAGTTGGCTCCCCTTGATTAGAATTTGCTTGTTTTTGTCAACATCATTAACAAACTCATTAGAAATATCATGAATCACATTATCCTCATCCTCATCATCACTAGGAGGGGGAATAAGTATCATCTTGAGGCTCCTTTTCACTTCTAGTTGGGGTTGAAGGTTTTTTATCTTTTCAAAGCTTTCTTGAGATTTTGTTTGAGGAACTTTTTCCTTACCAAAGTCCTCAACTATTTGATCGTCCCTGAAAATTATATCTATGCTTTGATTCAATTCTCTATTCTTAGGATCTCAAAGTTTATATCCAAACTTATCATTACGATATCATAGAAAAATACATTCCATGGCTCTATAGTCAAACTTAGCCCTTTATTCCTTGGGCGTATGTGCAAAGGCTTTACAACAAAAGACTCTTAAATGAGAATAACTGACACTTTTGTTACTCTAAATCCTTTATGGTATGTCATTATCCAGGGCATGTGCGCGAGATTTGCTGATCAAATAACAAGCTGTTTTCATGGCCTCACCCCAGAAGCTTTTAGGCAACTTGGATGAAGATAACATACTTCCAATCTTCTTAGAGATGGTCCTGTTCATTCTTTCAGTCACTTCATTATGTTGGGGAGTATAAGGAACCGTCTACTCATGCCTAATTCCATGTTTGCTACAATAATCATCAAACTCAATAGAACAATATTTACCACTATTATCACTTCTAAAGCATGTTAAGAGCTTACCAGTTTCTCTTTTAACCAATACATGAAAATTCTTAAAGATACCAAAAACATCACTTTTATTTTTCATGCCATAAGCCCACACATTTCTAGAAGTATCATCAATAAAAGTGATAAAATAAATAGAGCCAGCAAAAGATTTTACCACAATAGGACCAGCAAAAGATTTTACCACAATAGGGCCACACATATCAATGTGTACCGATTAAAAAATTTTAGACTTCTTTGTATTTGTGCTTGCAAAGGATGTCCTATGTAGTTTCCCCACCAAACAATGGCCACAAGGACTAATTGTAATGTCCTTGAACTTGGGAAGGAGATTTAGCTTCTTCAATATCTTTAGTACCTTCTCACTTATGTGCTCTAATCTATGGTGCAACAAATCAATAGTGGAGTCAAGTAAAGAGATATTAACCTCTTCTAGAATTAGACTCATCTCAGTCTTATACAAACTACAACACTTATTCCCTTTAGCAACAACAAGAGAGCCTTTTACAAATTCCACACACATTATGCAAATTATGAACCAAATCTTTCATCATCAACTACTCCGATTGACAACAAATTCATCTTCAAATTTGGAATATGTCTGACATTTTAAAACACTAATGTGTAACCTATGTTTGTTACTATATGCACATCTTTAAGTCCTACAACTTTAAAAGTATCACAATTTCTCATATTTACTATAGCCAAATCCGAAAGTTTATATGTAGTAAAGAAATTTCTGCTTGGAGTTGCATGGAATGGTGCTTCTGAGTCAACTACCCAACTAACATCACAATTTATTGTCAAACAACCATTCCCACAATCAGAAAGAATTACCAAGTCATCATGTACAACATTAGTATTGTCACAATAATAATAACCTTTTTGATATGACCTGTCTTGTCACAATAATAATATTCAAGTTCTTCATAGATTTACACCTTCCTCGACTCTTGTCACTTCTATTTGTGTCTCTATTTCTTGATTTACCTCTTGCTTCTTCTGACACTAATGCATGAGACCCTGAAGTTGGTAGAAATTTTCTTTTCACCTCCTCGTTCAGTAAATTGTTTGTTACCATGTCTATTGTAAGTTTTCTATCCGGAGCAGTATTGCTCAAAGAGATCCCCAATGTTTCCTAGCTCTCTAGCAATGTGTTGAGGAACATGATAGCTTGTCATTCCTCATCTAAAATAATCTTCATCTTGGCAAATTGAGTAATAATAATCTTCATCTCATTTACATGCTCACTTAAGTCACTTCCATCCTTATACCTTAAGTTCACTAGTCTCTTTATTCAAAGGGTCTTGTTGTCAGCAGTATTCGTCTCATAAACTTTTTAGAGTTTATCCTATATAGCTTTGAAGATGTCAATTCAGAAACATGATGATATATAACTTCATCTACCCATTGTCTCAAATAGGCCATAACCGTCTTATCCAACTTATTCCAGTATTTATCAGTCACCTACACCGGTTTCTCACTAGTGATAGGTTTATACAAATCTTTGGAATATAAATGATTAATCATTTTACCTTTCCAATAGGCCCCTTAAGAGATATCATCTTAACATACTTTTCATCAACCATATTATTGGAAATATAAATCACAAACACACTAATTAGGCTCTTAGAAATTTCGTCGAATACCTAAAGGCAAAAAATATCCACAACCTAAAATTTGCTACAACAAGCAACCGGGCTCTAATACGACTTGTTGGGATTAACCAAACACTTAAATCCCCATTTCAATACATAATTTATGAAAAATACCAATCAAAATAGACACATAACCATCTCGAAAAGAAATGCCTTTCAATATGGACAAAGCCAATTTTACATAAAAACCTCAAATTCATGAAAAAAATCATAGGGCAGATAGCCGGATCGAATTTACTATATCATAACTTAATAAAGAAAATATTTACAGGAAAATATCCACAGGTATTAATCACAAATGAAGAGAATAAAAATATTATAAATTAAAAACTTTGAGAAGTTATCATTGATGATTTTAACAATTTCAACAAAATATTCACATTTTTTTAATTTATATAATTTTTTCTTTTCTCTTCGTTGTCCTTTTTTTCCACGCCAAAAAGAAAACGTATTGCCGTTGCTTTTTATCTCTCTCACAATCCAAAAAATATTTTTTAAAATAAATTTTAAATTTTACCCAAAATAAAATTATCTTTTTATGTATTTAGAAAAGAGGGACAACCCAATATTTAGACGGTTGACGTGTTGGGCTTGAACTGTGGGTGGTGATATCGTTGGAGTTGTGGAGTCTGTCCATTATTTATCCCCACTGCATGATATCTTAACGAGCCCGCTGATTTTTGGAAGGTGTAGGTCTTGGCATCTTCTGCTGCTTGTTTTGTCTGGCCTTTGGGATGCGCGGCACTTTTAATTTTTTTCTGTCTCTCCAACAAATTAGGGGGACTGGAATCATTTTTGATGGGAGGCACGCTAGGGTATCTACCTAGAGAACCATATTTAGCTCCGCCCGGGAGCGACGCAGGTGGAGACGCCGTTCGTCTCCACCGTCGATCATCCCGGGAATCGACGATGGAGATGCACGGCGTCTCCACCGGCATCGTTCCCGGGCGGAGCTAAAATTTTTTCCTACATAAAATCCGTATTGATCCTGAAAATGGTGGGGGGGAAATTTAGAAATTTCAGTATGTTATATTTCTTAATTTGCAGTTGTCACTTGCGGATTCCGACTTCCATACGATGATCTGTTATAAGTGTCAACAGTATAAATCAAGTATTTTTGCATATAAAAATTAAAAAGAAAAAAAGGTGGACAGAGAACTTGGAACAACGTGTTTACAATGACTACTTGTCATCAGCGAATCGAATACCACAACAAATGCTTGTAAATGCTCATAGTTCACCCCATTAGTCTCATTCCCCATTAACTAGGATTTGGGCGTTGAGTGTACTTTTTAGAAGTTAATCAACTGTTTACTTCTCAAGCCCACTATCACCCCAATTAATATATCCTAGTGGATTGGATGGACCATTAAGCTCTCGTCTCGCTTAGCCTATGTGGATTAAGCTCTTGTCTCGCTTAGCCTATGTGGTTTTCGTGGACAATTGCTTGGTGTATTATAATTTAGTGTTCCAATAACACCGACTAGGGGGACACCTAACACACCGCATTAGATTCGGCCCATTGGTGTTCATCGTCTAAAACTTTAAATGGCTCCGCTCTACATCCCCGCCTCCTTAAATTTCCTCGAGATTATTTTTATATTTTAGATTAAAGAAGGGCCAGACTAATCCATGTGACGCCCCTATCAACTTTGTTTCGGTGGTTTATATGGATTATAATTCGCAATTATCTTTTCCAAGCAATAACATTTCACGCTATGATTAGAAATCTTCAATAATGAGAATCCAACGGCTGACAGGTAAAAAAATGGATGGCCAAGAACCAAAAAATAAAAAAGTGGAAGGCATGGCTGCTAAGCGAAGCGGGAGTTAGGCCCATGATTGGCCAAGGCCCACAATAAAAACTCTTAACCACCGATAGGTGAGCTGTCTCGCGAGCCATCATATTCCCACACCTTCCGATCCCACCACCTTCCCCTTTTCTTTTTTCTTTTTTTTTTCATTTTATTATTATTATTATTAATCCTTCCATTCCACCCCAGTCTAGCTGCTTACCATGCACCAAACCTCTAGACATCTACTTTCAACCCAATAATTTTTCGTGGATAATTTTATTATATTACATTAAAAAAGGAGAAAAATTAGTACAGTATGAGAGAGGGTACTCTTTGGATGATGAAAATAATTCTGCCTAAATTATAAGAAAAAATATAATTATATTATCTGAATAAATAGATAAATTTTACATGTCGATCATGGTACTCTACCAGCTGTTCTGTACTAAATAATTTCTATTAAAAATAAATGGTCCTGAATGGTTTAAGTACCCGGGTTCTATTGATTATTTGTGAGGTATGAGTGATCATTTCGCTTATTTATAGAGTGCAACTGAATTTTTTTAAAAAAACTATTTTATTTTATTTAAACAGGAAGATGGTGACGGTGAATCGATGATATGATATTTTGGTAGAGATGAATGAATGGGCGAGTGAATGAATCGGGAAGGCATTGATTTTAGTCGGACACGACATTCGGACAAAGGCGACGTTCTCTCTAAGGTTAGTGTGGGCCCCGAGCGACACAGGACTGGGCTGGTCGGCTTATGTTTCTTCCTTATTTAACGACGTTTTGTTGGGTGGCACCTCCTCAGAATCATTCATTCACGCTCTCATCAATCATCCGCTCCCCTGCTCCTCCTCCCCAACGGCCATGGATTCCCCCAACCGGCGGTTACTGGCATTCGCCCTCTTCTTCGTTTCCGTCGCTGGCGTCGCTGCCCAGGCCCCTGCCGCCTCCCCCACCGCTACTCCCACTACTCCCACCACACCAGCACCCGTCGCCGCCACCCCTCCTCCCACTACGCCGCCACCGGTCGCCGCCTCCCCTCCTCCCACTACACCGCCACCCGTCCCTCCTCCCACTACACCACCACCCGTCGCCGCCACCCCTCCTCCCACTACACCGCCACCCGTCGCCTCACCGCCTAAGCAGACCGTGCCGGCCCCGGTGGCCCCACCGGTCTCCACCCCTCCCCCGCGCCCGTCCCAGTTTCCTCCCCGCCACCCACATTGCCGCCTCCAGTTCCTGCCCCGATTGTCCCACCGGTGCCCGCCCCCGTGGCCCAGGTACCCGCCCCTGCGCCCAGCAAGTCGAAGAAGAAGAAGAAGAAGAAGAAGCACGAGGCACCATCCCCAGCTCCACTTGCCAAAAGTCCTCCCGCGCCTCCGGCGGAAGTGCCGGGTCCCTCCGCCGACGCCGCCTTTTCCCCCGGCCCCTCTGGCGTCTCCGACCAGGTACGTCGGTACAAATTATAATTTAATTTCCTACGTGCATACCCCTCGTTATTCCCTAACTACATTTTACTATGCATGCCAACCGTCCGATCTTACAGGCAAGGCCGTTGATTTTACCGGCCGATCTAATTAAACATAAAAGTCTTATAATTCTTAAACAAAACTCAGATACTTAATCGAAATTGCTTATGTGACCATTCTTATATACTTCTTGTCCATCATCGATAGACATTATAGTTTAAAGATCAATATTTATGCTGCAATTAATGACCATTAACAAATATGTAATTATTTAACATGTCATGACTGCACATTGATGTACATTTACACATTAATTACATATGTATGTTTAATTTAGCTGTTTACCTAGTAGTGTCTTAATTAAGTACTAGTCTGATGTTTATAATTCCTGGATGATGCTCGCAGAATGGAGCTGACAAGATTGTAAGCTTTGGTAAAATGATGGGAGGAGTTCTTTGTGGATGGCTTCTTCTCTTCACGTTGCTCGCTTAATATACATGGGAGGCGATCGATGCAGAGCTTGGATTTTTCTTCTTATTAGTTTTATCATCGCTATTGTTGTCATTACTAGTATCATCATTTTTGGGGATTATACATACCTGAGGGCACGAGCTCATATTCATGTGGTTTTAATTTGTTAATTCCCATGATTTATTTCTCCCATGTAGTGTCTTTTATATGTGTTATATATCTACCACTTTTTTATCTGATACATCGTTTTTTTCCATGAAGGCTTACCAGCTGGAAATGCTCAACTATTTTTTGTGCCTCATTTATGCACACAAAAAAAAATTATGGCAATTGAGGCACAACCAATTGTGGAAGGATGCGTTTATAGAAATAAAAGTAAATCGAGTAGTTTACATCGAGGATGAACATAGCGCCTATGGCCGGCTTCCTACTCTTTTATTGCAAAATGTGTGGATGATGCAAATATATTAGAAAAATGTTTCTATACTTTCCTCTAGACCCTCTGCCAAAGCGATATATACTTTATAGATCATACTAACAATGAGTAATATTTATGTATTGACACATGCTTAAAAAAATTATGAATTGACATTGTAGTTTAAAAACTTAAGATTTGGATTCGACTCAATATAAGTTATTGAACAAGTAAAATAGGGTCAACTTGAAGTCATTTAAACTAAAATTTTAATTAATTAAATAAGTAAAATGTTAAATTATTAGCATGTAAAATGCTTTTTTCACACTTATTATTTGATTAAATTTAAAAAATAAAATATTTTAACAACTTGTATATTACTTAATTTGAAAAGACAATTATAAAATTATTAAGGAGTCTAATTATAAAGTTTGACTTGAAGACTTGGACTCGGAGAGAGTTTTGGAGGCAAAAATAATAATTTTGAAATTTTGACTAAAAGTTTTGGTTTTTGTTGGATACAACCCATGCATGGGCGCTTCTCTCCCATGTCGGATGTGTGGATTGTGACACTATTTGCCAATGGTAGATAAATGTGGGTTACGTGGATCTATGCTCTTAGATTTAGATTGTCTAGTAAGTAGTAAGGTGCCACTTAACTAGCTATCTTTTAAAACATCAATTATTATTATGGCCATGGCCGCATGGTTGCATCACATGGAAGTTAGCTTCAGCCCAATGGGCTGGCCAATCATTAGAATCCATCCGCGGCGGGCTTTCGTCAACCTTAATAATATTAGTATATTTATAATATATTTTTAGACTCCATTTAGCTAGGATGAAGAAATTTAAATAATATAAAAATTTTAAATAATCAATTTAATAAAATTAGAATATATATATATATATATATATATATATTCTTAAAAAAATTTTTCACAATATATTTTGACTTTAAATTAATCATAATTATATTATACGACCCATCCACGTGCTTTCTAATAAAAACAAATTCTCTTTTTTTGTTCATTATATGGGCGGCCACATAATGCTATAATGACATAAAAAATCAACTAATTTATATTATCCTTAAAATAATTAATTCATTCATAAACTTGGAAGGGTCTGCTTTAAGAACGAATGAATTTTGAAGCCACTAGCTAGTGCTTTGCAAATTCATTTAATTAAAGCAGTCACATAATTGCTCCCAAGTCCCATGCATGCCCTAACTCCTTCCAATCCCACCTCCATTTCTTCCCCCTCAAACATTCCTTAATTTTATTCCCTTCACTGATCAAGCTACAATTTTACTAATCATGCACCCCATCTCAAGCCATAAGCGATAAATAAATTAAAGGACTTTGTCAATGCTAATAAAAATATATAACAAGTACCTTTACCAACGGCAGTATCTACGTACGCAAGAGTACGTAACAAACAAAATTCACTACCACCAGCTTTTGTCGCAAAAACCTTTGTGAGCTTGTCTTCTTCGTGTTAACAGCCAACTATCTCACGTTGCAAAAAATAGATCCTCTTCAAGTGAACAGCGCAGACAAAGAATGGAGCACTCTTCAACTCAATGCATCTTTCTCCTCAATCTTCGAATCAGTTTTCATCCCACATTTCTTCGGTTCCAGCTTACAACTCCTTGGGAAAGCAGCAGTTCACAATACCTTGCAACTTCCCGTTCATTCAGTCAATTTTTACTTTCAATTTCATAACAAATTAATTATACGAGCACAATGCCGAAAATCTAATAAAATAATAAAACGAGGAACTATATATATGTTTACATCATGATTAATGAGAGATGAGCCCAATCAATTAATCAAATTATTTAGTGCGTAAGGAAGAGACCGGACAACCATTAAGTCAACGTCTTTAATCATAAAATTATGCATCCTCATGACATAGAAAACAATGACGCATTAATATTTAATTGTGGGAGGAATTTGACCACAGCATTTGGAGCATTGATAAGTTGTGTTTGTCCTTGGTTAATAGTATCAAGAAGTTAGGTGAAAGCAATCACCCATTTGAATGGTCTATAATAGGCTTAATTGGTCAGATGATGGAATTGTCAATGTTAGATGCGCCATTCTCGTCTGTCTGTCGACTATCATATATATATAAGTTAGAACAGCCACAATTGATGACCATCGCAAACATTCAACGTCTAAGCTTTTTGAAATTGATACATCACAGAAGGGAATTTGATCCGATTTCACTTTCATATAGTCATTGCTAGAATTCAAAATTTTACAGATTCAAGCTCATGCAGTGACCATCCAACTAATCAAGGTAGAGATCAATTCATGAGAAGACCTATATATATATATATCAGGGCCAACCAACTTTTCGGTTGAGCAGGTTGCTGTAGTCGTGTACTAGCTAACTACAGGAGAAGAGGGATATTGATGGGCGAATGGGAAAGCTCACCATGTGAAGGAAAGTTTGATGGGGGTCCCTTAACATTTGACAACTCTTTTAAGTGCATCTCCCTCAAGCATTTCTATCTTCTTCATGTCGTCTTGTACGATTTGTAAACAGTCGGAGATGGAATTTCGTTTTCTTAAAGTATCAGACGGAGATGAAAAAAGGTGTGGGAAAGCAGAAGTTGTTTAGAGTTATCCTTCATGTTGAAAGTGCTGTCTTACCAGGAAGAATCTCTGCCATCAATTATAAGGAAAAAGATTTAAGAGGTTTTGCTTTTGGTTTCTTGCAAGACTACCATTTGATCACAAGTCACAGCTAGTAAATCTTCCACTTCACTTCTAAGCTTCCTCTTCACTTCCATGACAACCTTATTCTCCTGGTCTCTATCTCTCACTTATACTCTCAACCGGTCCCAAGCAGACAAGTATTAATGGACTTTACAATTGTGTGAGATGATCATCTTGTTCATAACTTCATATGATCAAGAGTGCTGCGTACAAAAAGCAAATTGCGAGGAAACATATACACATGAATAGCAATATGCTACTTGTAATGGAGAGCTAGCTAATTGTTTGATTACTTTGATGAGTCCTGACCCATAGTAATTAATCACGTCATGGTCAATTTGTTATTTTTGGCCATATATTATATATATAAGTAGTAGGTAGGTTGATTGACTTTAATGTCTTAGCGCCTCCAAATAATCTATCTTTTGAAGTATATATCTTATTTTTCTTTACAAGTGATCAAAATTAATTATTCACGTTTTTTTCTTTCTTTCCAAAGTCAAGTTCTGCATGTTACAAACTTGCAATATATAGTACGAACCTATGTGGATCCATATATATATATATATATATATATATATATATATATATATATATATATATATAGTCAGTAAAACTTGTAACTTTTATCCATTATCTATTTTGATATTAATAAGAATAAATTTTATGTGTATATTTGTCATTAAATAAAAAATGATGAAATTTGGTCATGAGTAATAAACAAAATTTAAAAGTAGTTATATTTGATATAATTTTGTCAATTGTGCTCTTTTTAAAAGAAAAGTCTCAAATATGAATATTTATGATATTTTTTCATTTATATTTCTGTTTAGTTTGGTTCGTTTTATTTGAAACAAAAATTTATTAAAGTAATAGAATTAATTATTTTTTATGATAGGCAAGAGTTACAGCTTGTTTTAACTATCATACAAAAGTATTCTAGACATATATAAATATTAAAAATTTCAAAATAAATTACAAGCAAAGTAAATAAATTTATAACAATTTACATAAAATACAAATATTAAATTTTTTTAAAGAATTTGGCTGTTTAGTTGTTTTAGTTCAATTTGGCTGGAAATTCATATTTCTCACCTTTGAGGAAACGTCTCTCTCTCTCTATGTCTATTCGGGCAAAAAATAATTTAATATTAATTATAATTGAGAAAAAATATTTTTATACTGATAAAAATAATATTTGTCATAATAATTTGCTCATGCGATACACGGGAAAACAACTAACATGCTATATTAATTGCATGTTTTTTTCTGACAATCACACGTAGTTCAATTAGGGCTTTACACACACATATATATATATATATATATATTACCGTCTATATTCGAAAGTAGTTGTTGAGTAATATTACATTATACTGTCCATGAGCACCTACTAATTATATAAAAGTTAAATAGTAAACGCGTAAGCTAATCAATATTAAAGTTAGAATGAAAGATCATGTTGAACGGTAAAAAGGACTGAGCGTTACTTGAGACCTGTCCTGGCAGTCCGCCGTTGGGCTCGGCCAGTGACGAGGTGGCCCCACCGCCTCCATGCTGGTTAGAAGTCCAACGGTGAACGCGCAATCATACAAACCTTTTTTTTTAAAAAAAATTTTTACCGGCAAAAGTCAGGCGTGCAAATTCTTGATGAAAAGTACAAATTTTTTAAAAATAATTAAAAATATATGTCTATTAGAAGTGTTAAAATAAATACTAAACGATATCCTTCTTTAACAAGCCTATTTATTTTTTTACATTACAATGTATATTCCTAAAGCTTACATTCCTTCCTCGGAAGTTCTCCATGGTACTTCTAACTAAATTAAAAAAAATTATATTAAAGAGCATCATGAATTCCTCATGAAAATCCCTTTGAATTGAATATAACATCCCTTAATGAGTAATTTTTAGAGCCACTCATTACATAAGCCAACATGCATAATGAATTTTTTAATAACATCATTCCAGGAAATCCTTCCTTCCTTATAATAAACTTATTTTCATATATATATATATATAATATAAGAAAATAAAAATGATAGATTTATACGGTTTTCCTTTTTTTATATTCGGTTAATCTGCTTATTTTTTCCCCAAAATTCGATCCATGTGGTTGGTCGGGCTTTAATGTGACAAAGGACCAATAAAGTGAGTCACCCAATTTGTGGGGCCAACTGATATCAAATGTGGGCCCCTCAAATACTGCCGCCAGAATACTACTGTTTCAGTATCCATTCCACCCCCCCCCCCCCCCCCGTCCATGGCTATCGGGAAGTTCTATGGCTTTTTTTTTTCTTTTTTTTATATAATGTTGCGGGGCCCATGTCATCAAGAAATAAAATGGCAGGGCAATTATTCAAAATTGGTGGACCCCAACCAGGCCAATAGCCAATAGGTAGAACCGTAGGACGAAAAGAATGAGAGACAGAAGAAGAGTGCCCTCGAATCTAATCTTCCTCCATTAATGCATAAATACATGCTCCTTACATACAATACTCGATGGGAGGAGGCATATATATTCTCCTTGAAATTCAGAATTCCACACCCAACAATCCAACTTCGTCATTTTCACACACCCAAAAATTACAAGTATTATAATTTGCTTGGTAAAAAAAACTGACATAGTATTTGCTTGAAAAAGGAACTCACAAAAGAGACTAATAAAGTTGAAAACTTCAAGTTTAATTCATCTTATTAAAGTTTTATCCTGTTCATTTTTCCAATCCCAATTGCATATAAAATTGTTAGCATGTAATAAATAAAAAAATACATAATAATTCATAATAACAGCATTTATTTTTAACTAAAATTCTATTCATTATTAGATTTTTTATTGATACGATGCAAGCAAGGCTTCTCCTAAGTAGACAATAATTTTTTCTATAAAACCATATGAAAAGTTGAGAATTTCTTTTATGAAGAGATTTTACAGCTTTAATTTATATCATAACAAACTTTTTATAAGTTATAACTACAAAAAATTATATATTTTACGTCTTTTCCATGCGAATCAAACAAACCCCTAATGTAGAATTTTAATGGGTAACTAATCTGCAATACGATATAAACTCAAAAGAGGTGTTACATGCTAACGTTTAACCATATCATTTTGGTCATACTTCCTCCAATGTATGTCTCCCATTCAAATTAAACAAGTAAATCAAATAAACAATTTTGAAACTTTACTTATTACGAGTAGTTAATTTATCACTCATGCATCGTTGTCTAAAATTTAAGAAGAAAAAGATCAATATATATCTGAAACCAATAAATGAGATATATGTCGTATGTGAATAAAATCATTTACCAACAATATGCAAAAAATATATGCCATAATTAAAAAATCAATTTTTTTAAAGATCACTATTTTAATTTTAAGAAATTTTTTTCTTCAAAAAAATTCCATGAAGAATAGCCCAAATATTAATATAGCAAAACATTTCATCACCAATATTTTCCAAGTGATACATCCTTCATTAAAATTAACCCAAGATCCTTGTGATAAACAAACTAGACTAAGGCTTGAGATCAACTAATATGAATCAACTCCCTTACATTAAAGCAATGGAATTGTTTTTATTCTCATTATGTTTTAGCTTTTTTTACATTGCAGTTAATTTTAGCCCTGTAATAGCTATAAAGGCTCGTTAATATTTAATTAATTTAAGGTTTTTATTTTATTATTATTTATTATTAAAAGAGCATTGGAGTATAATTTAACCCAAACTAAGAATTCTAAAAAATTAAATAAACTTAACACATATAATCAAATCATTCAAATTTAGGCTTGTCACTTAATGACACATACTTAATTTAAGATTTCTACATTATTAAATTTGTTACTTATTTACTTATTTATCATTATTTTTCCAAGCAATTATTTTTTATTATTTATTATTAAAAAAGCTTAGAGTATTAATCTATTCGAATTTAAAATATAAAATAATAAATATTATTTGATTATTAGATTCAACTAAAATTAAAATTTTTATTGTTAATACCTAATTATTATTATTTTTTGACATACAATTTTAATTATTTTTAATATTTATATAAAATTATTGTCTTCTACTAAATAAATATTTTCTTTTAAATGAAATAGATATTTATTATTTATATTTTAAAATAAGAATTAATAATATTTTTTAAAAAAATATATGTGTTTTTAATATATATTATAATTAAGTTTTTATGCAAGGCATTTGATTAGGACTGCTAATTAATCAAGCTAACTCGTGAACATTTAGTATTTAGTTTGGCTTGAATCAGTTTGAAATTTGACATTTAAATATTCGAGCTTGAGCTTAACTTTAACTTAAATTACACGAACCGAATTTGAAGAAGGACATGTTATTCAGCAATGAAAGACTGTCGGTTAAGGGAGGTTCGAACTCATAACCTTTTTTATATTAAAAATTACAACAACTATCCCACTATTAAGTTGCTATAATCATGGTTAAAGTAGCCTTTATTATAATCATGTAAATAAAATAAAAAATTTATCACAATTGATACAAAAATTAATATATTAAATTTGATATTATATATTGTTTTATTTAGTCAAGCTATAAGTTAAGTTTTGCTCGTGAGCATTTGGTGTTTGGCTCAGTTTGACTCAACTCAATATTTAAATGCTTGAGTTCGAATTCGAATCTTACAAGTCGAGTTTGAGCTAAGCAATGTTTGGCTGGACTCAACTCAGTTATAACTCGAAATTGACTCGGTGCTCAATTTGAACTCGATTCAATAAAATAATATAATAATATATATAATATCACTTATTTACTCAAAATACATTTAAAATCATAAATAAATATTATTATTAATTGCGTACTAAATGGTGGTGGTGGTGGATGTGTTTTGTTTTTTATTTTTTATTTTTTTATTAAATTTGGGTTGTCCTTATAATCGAACGATCCAAATAAAAGTTTAAGACAAAACATTATCTGCCCCGGACTATCATAGTCTTTATATATATATATATATATATATATATATATATATATATATCATGGTTGCATAAATCGGAATCGATTTTTGAAGGAGTCAGATTCGAAATCGGAATCGGTCTAAATTGAACAGGAATCAGTTCAGTTGAATCGGTTTGAATAGGTCTAAATCGATCATATATAATAATTTAACAACTCATAACATAAATATATAAAAATTAGATATTGATGTCATTTTTATATTAATGAGTGTATTATATTTTATGATATTTTTTTCATATTTTTTAAAGATTTTTTTTTGAATTATTAAGAGTTAGTTATTATTTTTGAGTCGAGTCAGACACGAGTCAAGTTTAATTATGAGAATGCCACGAGTGTTATTTCTTTCCCTTCGTATTTTCTCTCCCGCATCTGCCCTCCTTCCCCGTCGCCGCCGCCACTGCCGCACCCCCCTCCCCCTAGACCCGCCCCGCCCCACCCTCGCCCACCACGCCTTGCCTTGCGCCCGCTGCCCCCCGCCCTATCCTTCCTCGCCATCGCTGCCCTCTGCCGCGCCTCGTCCCCCCTGAGCGCCCCACCCCTACGCCAGGAATCGGCCAATTTGGGCCAATTCCAAATCGGCTCAAATCGGTCAAAATCGGCTCGAATCAGCCGATTCAGATGAAAACTGATTCAATGGGTTTTTTAATCGGTTTTCATCTGATCCGAGTGGAATCGGCTAATTCCGATTCGAAATCAACGATTTTCACAACCTTGATATATATATATATATATATTTATATACATACTAATAAGTTTAATGTAACTAGTTATATTTATTTATATATAATATAATGACAAAATAGTGGGATACCACACTAATTGTATTTTTTAAATAAGATATTTTTGACTTTATAACCGAGCCGGTTTTAAATTCACGAACGAGCTAATTTCGAACTCGTCAAAATTAAGTATATTCGAGCTCGAGTCAAACTTGAACACCATAAAAAATATTCGAGTCATTTTCGAGGATATATAAGTTCGGCTCGCTTACTCGTTTAACAACACTAAATCTATTTTACGTATAATAACTCAATTTAAGAACATATTTTGAGTTTGAATCAAGTTAATTTTGAAGTATAGTTTTGAGTTTAAATTGAGATAGCTTCGAACTTTTAAAAATTTAGTAATTAAAATATATTTGACCTCGAGTCAAGTTCGAAGAACTTGAGTCATTTTCGAACGTCTACCTAAAAACTGGCTTAATTTCTTGAGTTCGAGCAATTTTGAAATTTTTTGAGCCAAACTCATACATGGTCAAATCGACGCTCTGGTTGGTTGAGGAATTTTTGGTACCCGTCCTTGGGATTGAAATAGTAAAAGAAAACGGAGGCCCAAACCAAAATAATAAGATTATTATGTTATCAAGCAGCGGGCCCAGTTTCCAGCTTAGCCGACGACGTTATCTTCTCGTTACCGTCAACGCCGTGATCTGCCGCGCCTTCCCCAGCCTGCCAGTCAGCTTGTCCGACCTCCCTCTCTTTTGTCGCCATTCGGCTTGCCCGCTGGATTCGTCTCTTGGAGGACTCCACCCGTTGCCACTACTCGCCAATCAGTCTGCGGCTCCGATGCATCTCACAATAAATCCATTTCTTTTTTAGTTGTTATTTTTGCACATAAAAAATCATATATTTGCAGCGCCTTCCCCGGCTTGACTCCACACTCTCCTCTGTGGTAAAGCTCTTAAGCTTCCACTGGGTATGTCTTCCATGGCGATTTCCCACTGTTTCTATTTGGCTTCTTTTCCAAATCCCTGCATTTGAAGATACTTTTTTGCGTTGTCGTTGAAGTCTGGAATTTTCGGCGGTTTTTTTGGTTTTCTTTTTGGTGTGGTAATGGAGAAGAAGCAGAGCTTCTTCACGGCGCTCAAGAAGGAGGTGGTCCGGGGCCTGTCGCCGGCGAGGTTGAGATCAAGGTCGAGGTCGGAGTCGCCGGCGAGGAGCGGTTCGCCAATTACTGCTCTGCTCCGCCACAGAAAGCCGTCGCAGCAGCAGCAGCAGCCGGCAGCGGAGCCGTACGCGGTCTGGAGATCCGGCAGCGCCCGGCCAGTGGTGACTACTGTGGCGCTGGCGCCGCTGATGGAAGGACCTGATCCCGACGGGTGTAGAGAGGGTGGTACGAAGGAGGGGCGATGGGGGCAGTGGATGAGGGGCCAGCTTGCGCGGGCGCCTTCGGTGTCGTCTTCCTCGACGTCGTCCTCCGGCAGCACCTCCGACCTGAGGTTACTGCTCGGAGTCATGGGGGCACCTTTGGCACCTGTCCATGTCTCCGGGACCGACCCGTTTCCCCATCTTAGCATCAAAGATACTCCCATTGTGAGCTAGTCTTCTTATCGCTGTTTACTTTTTTTTTCTGATTTACGTACTTTGATATCTCTCTTCTAAAAAGAAAGGCTGCTTGCTCTTTCTAGTCATCTCTAGCGTGTTGGTTGAAGACATGCTGTGGAGATGGGAAGTTGGCTTCCTGCTTGTTTTTTCTATTAACTTATAGTGTGTTGTTGTAAGAAATGCTGGGGTGAGTAATATTGGGTTAATATACGATATTGTTTGTGTAATATTCTTTATGATACAATATTTATTGAATTGGATTTTGCTGATGTTTCCCTCTTTAGCAAAAACCTTCTGTGTCATGTTTACATCAGAGAATTTCGTTGATGCCATACATGGGCGCCGTTTACCATTTTGGTAGATTTATTTCGTGGATGGTTTTGTGGTGAAAAGCGTTGAACCGACTGGTTTCCTTTGTTTTTGAGTTCATGATGGTACGTACTGTTTGGTATTTCATTATCAAAGTGCGAGTTTCTTGTTTCTCCTATTTGTTATTATTTCTTCGCTAGGTTAGGTGGCGCAAGAGTAATCAATGCTTACTTTGCAAGAATGGATCTCGGATCTCTGGGCTTACGCTTTCAGTTATTTTGTGTTTTCTCATCTTTTTGTTTTGGTATTTACTGCATCGTGTAGAATTGTATTTTTGCTAGTGATATGTGCTATTCAGGGTTTCCCTCTCGGCCCATCATTAATCGTAAAGGGAAATGTTTGTATCTTTTGTGCTGTTTTTATGTTAAGATTTTCTCTTATGGTCACATTGAGATTGTATTAATGTCAGTAAATGGGATTTTTATCGTAATAATTGGTAGTGAACTGTAAAAACGTTGCGTTTTATCGTCTTCATTGATTGTATATGTATACACATATGCTATGGATCATTTTATAAGGAAGTCATTTGGTGATTAATTTTCGTAAAATGTCGTTGCAGGAAACATCGTCTGCTCAATACATACTGCAGCAATACATAGCTGCATCAGGAGGGGTAAGACTATTGAGCTCGATCAGAAACTCCTATGCCATGGGCAAGGTCAAGATGGTAGCTTGTGAATTTGAGACAGCCACAAAGATCACAAAGAACAGGAATGTGGCCAAAGCTGCAGAGTCGGGTGGGTTTGTACTCTGGCAGATGATGCCGGACATGTGGTATGTTGAGCTTGCCGTTGGGGGTGCCAAAGTCCATGCCGGCTGTAACGGGAAGATCGTTTGGAGGCACACCCCATGGCTTGGTGCCCATGCTGCCAAAGGCCCCGTCCGGCCATTGCGGAGAGCGCTGCAGGTGAGATGAGAGTTCATCTCCTCGTTCTTTCTGCAGCTTTGCTAGATTTGTGCTTGCCATCTTTACACGATCTTGTCTGCAGGGTCTTGATCCACTCACCACGGCCAGCATGTTTGCCAACGCGAGATGCATTGGGGAAAAGAAAGTTAATGGGGACGACTGCTTCATACTGAAGCTGTGCGCAGATCCACAGACGCTCAAGGCAAGAAGCGAGGGCCCTGCAGAGATCATAAGGCATGTGTTGTTTGGATACTTCTGTCAAAGGACAGGTCTCCTGGTTCACATGGAGGATTCGCACCTAACTAGGATTCAATCCAATGGTGGAGATGCTGTCTACTGGGAGACCACCATTAATTCTTTCCTTGACGATTACAGGCCTGTTGAGGGTGCAATGATCTCTCATTCAGGTCGTTCCATTGTCACTCTGTTCAGGTTTGGTGAAATGGCTATGAGTCACACCAAGACGAGGATGGAGGAGGTATGGACCATCGAGGAGGTTGCATTTAATGTTCCCGGTCTTTCAATGGACTGCTTCATACCACCTGGTGATGCGAGATGTGCGTCTATGAACGAGCCTTGTGAAATCCCACGGCCTTTGGACAGAGGAAGGATTCCTCCGGTGATGAGTTTGACCGCCACCAATCGTTCCAAGGTGGCTGCTGTGGAGAAACCCACCTTTGCAAATCCTGCTTGGAAGGTGGAAGTGTAGTGTCTGATCAGAAAAAAAAATGGAAATAAGGTCGGGTAGAGTGGGCAACCTGTTTATTACTTGACGCCATTGACTGTCAGGCAACCCAGGAAGATGCAGCAGATTTTGGTGAAGTATTGGTTCCATGATTGCACTTTCCAAGTTACGATTTCGATCAGGTGCGCAATTGCTCCCTAGTCTACAAATTTTCTGGAAGAAAAGAATACTCGTTTTGGCTGGTGATAGTGCTCAATTCCTTCCTTGAGAGAAGGCAGGGCGCCAGCGACGAATCATATTAACCAAGTAAACTGACCTCTTTAGCTCTTCTAACTAGTGTTTTACAAGCAAATATTGTATTTGTATTTGTGTAGCTCGAACGTCATTAACTGCTCGAAGTTCTGAAAGAAACTCAGAGACTTCCTCTTTTCTCTATATTGCAGTATATCTTCTCGTGAAATCTTAAAACACCATCTCGTAAACACGTGAAAATCTGTGAACGCATGGGAATATTTCTTTGTTATTAAGTAAAGAAGATGAGGTGTGGCAAATTATAGATTGCGCCTATATCTCAGACTGATCCACAATTTCAGATTGTTGGTAGAGTTTGAATCTCTGCCGACTAAGTGATTAATGAAGCGTAGAGCCGGGAATTCTAGCCGTGGGTGTTCTCGTGGCTGGCCATTAAAAAAGAGTGCCCATCGGGTTCTTCTCACTCCAAAGTCTCGAACTTTGAGGAACCGTGCTCAAAACCAATATAAACAATGGCAGTCAACTTGTGGCCTGGGGAGGGCATTACCCGAGTCCGTATTCTTTGTATACATTTCTTTTTATTTATTTAAATCTATCGTTGACTCAAAACTAGAACCTCGTTAAGGAGGTAAACCGGGTAACCCTAGCCTTCCTTTTTTTCCTTATATTCTAGTGCTTATTCTATGTAAAAAAATACATGAAGGATGCAAAGTGGTTTATGAAATATTCGACATGCATTAAGTTACACACGCATTTTCCTCATATTCTACTTATTTTATTTTTAAAAAAATATATTACACGTTTTTTTTTACATGTATGTATATTTTATAGGCATGACCATCACATATGTCCTCAATTGTTTTCAAAGCTAAAGGCACTTGCATTATAAACGCTCACTTCCTCGTATACTCATTCACGAAACGTCCGGCATGCATAATAGATTAGAAAAAAAGTTCCAGACAAATATGGGTCTATCGAGTAACTGTGCCTCTAGACATCATATTTTGGTACAAATTTCTGTTTAGGCAATTTGGCTTCATTTACTCTGAAAATTCTACATGCTAACCTAACACTCCCAGAAATGATCAAGCTTTTTTTTTATAAAAAATACAAACGCACACACACACACACCCAGAAGCTGAATTTCTGTTAATTTAAAAAAATAGGCAAAGCGTAAGAGAAATGTCATCGCCACGCCATCTTTTGTGGGTTCTGAAGGGAGGGAGAGACCAGTCAAGGGCATCCTGAAAGGACTTCTTACACCTACCTATTTAAACTACAAATGATTTACCATAATATCAAGTGTGTAGTTGAAGGTTGCTTGGATCCTTAAATAAATGTGATGAAACTTCGTCGTTCATGTACGACTGGCTGACTCCGAATTAACATCTAACTGCTAATCTGCGAATTAGTGCCCCCAAGGCTTCTTCTCGTTCGACCTGCCCATTTTGCTGCTTCACCAGGCATGACCCCACCTGGTATTTCCCCAAATTGACAATCTTTCTGGTGACCATGCCATTAAATTGAAGGCACAGATGTGACAAAGCTGCCAAATTTAAGCGATTCATAAATGAAGAAAGTCAGCAATGTGGAGAGGGAGGAAGCTTCATTATTTCCTATCTACCAATTATTCTTTCCAACTTGGGTATGAGGCAATTGCTGGCCACCATTCCTCCATCACGAGGCAGGAAGTATAACAGAGTCCTTTCTATTCTATTTAGGATGGACGAACGTGATCAAGATTAGGTGGATCATTTGATAAGAATGACATTATATTTCCCTTTGTTGATCTATTCTTGTTTCCCTTTACTTTGATATATTCAACTCATTGTGTAAGAGGTAAAGGTTGTAATAAACAAATCACCTTTGACGTTGTTCTGATCCACCATATGGACGATGTGCATTACTTAACTATATTGGAGAAGAAGCCCGTTCTATGTGAAATTGAACCTCGTTTTCCCTTTCAATATAATAAATTGTACAAACAAGCCAAGCCACTTTCAAAAACAATGGTACTCGAGAAAGAGAACTTGTTAAAACAATAAAAAGGTTTGGTACAATAAAAATGTGTGGACGGTTGCCTCTTCACATCAATCTAATCTAATTAATAAAAGAGGAACTCAATACTAGCCTAAGATTAAAAATAAGAGAATTAACTAATTAAAATAGAAGAAAATTTTAAAAAATACAATAAAAATACCTCTTATAGGTCGGAGGTTTAAATCTCGATAACCTCAATTTTTTAAAAAGAATAATAAAAATATTTTTTATTGTAGAAGGTCACATGTTCGAACTAATAAGAGTCTATCTAATTATCTTAAAAATATAATAAAAAATTAAATAATTATAATTCATCTTTTTATTCAAATATGATATATCTTTAAAGTCAATTATAGTCTATACCTAAAATATCAAATTATTACCATTTATTTCATTATTCAATAAAAGTTTATATATGAAATTAAAATTTATTTGGTATAGGTTGCTTGACATCTTGGCTAGTTATTAATAAAATAGGAACTAAATACCAGTCTCTTATTAAAAATAAGAGGATTTAACCAATCAAAATACAACAAAAAAAATAAATTATTATAGTTTATTTCTTCATTCAATTAAGATTTATATCTCATCATTTAACGAGAGTTTATTTATAAAATTAAAGTTTATTTACTGTATAAATCCCATACAAGGGGACATCTTACCTAGTTTATCTTACAATGCATGAATTCCCTTCGAGAAGGCGTAGGTTCATTTGGATTTGGATGGAAGTACCATTCATTAATTCATGAGTACCGTCTGGATAGCTTGCCCGTGGGTTAGGAAAAAATTCCTACCCCTATATTAATATGGGACGTCTTTTTTCCTACCCCTATATCAATATTGGACGTCTAATTACAAGGATAATCCAGATTCAATCAATTTTTTTAGAAAAAAATAAAAAATTACCCTCCCTTGGCCAGCAACTCTATTTGGCTACCATCGACTGGAGTGTGCCAGATCTAGCCGACAATGGCCGAAGTTGGTCTTGGGGCCAGCAGATCTAGCCACAGCTAGACCCGGTGGTCAGTGTGGTATTTTATTTTTAAAATTTATTTTGTAATATTGAATCGAGTCAAGTTTTTATTACGAAATTATTTTTAGATTTTTTAAAAATTTATTTTATAATATTGACTTGAGTCGGGAGCGAGTCAAGTTTTTATTATGAAATTGCCATCACCTTGCCGCCCCCCCCTCTGTTTTTGCCACTCCACCCTGACCGCCAGTGACCTCGCCGCCGCCATCACCTGCATTACTACTGGCCATCGCCGCCCCTCTTTCCCTTCCTTTTCCCTCTTTTTCTTTCCCTTACCCCGTTTGCCACCCCTCCCTGCTCTGTTTCGTGGAGTGTTGTTGAGAAGGTCATAGGGGTGCACTATGGGGGAGCGAGGCGGGGCGACTAGGGGGAGGCAAAAATGCACCGCCAAGCCAATGGTGGGGGTGCGAGAGGGGGGGGGGGGAATATGGATGGGGGCGGTGGGTGATGGCGGTTGCGGGAGGGGCCGGGGGCCGGGTGGCGTCGAGGGGGTGGCATGAACGGTGGGAGGGAGGGGGGAAAGGGTAAAAAATAAAAAAAGAGTGTGGGCCATTGGATTGTCATCCAATGGCCCACAATCGCTATGCTACTATGCGCTGCATTTTGATGCAGCGCATAGGAGTCCTCTTTTATATATATATATATATATATATATATATATATAAAGATTTCAGTTTACCTAAGAACCAGATTAGAGCTGTTGCTTTCAAGTTGAGTCATGTCTTAATCGATAAATTTGCAAGACTTGAACAATAAATAGATCGAAACAACCCTCTTGGGATCTCGAGAATAGAATACATTACTAAATATAAATGAAAACACATCAAACATAGATAAAAACACGAAAGAAAACAATGGGGGGCTAAGCACAATGTGTGTAGCATATATTTGTCCTTCCACCAAGGCCGACCGAACACACAAGAATACAAGACTTATATATATATAATATGGGAAATGTCCGCAACAAATGTCATTGGTTCGAAAACTAACTAATAGAAACTAGCAAGTGGAAACTGATTTCCACGAGAAAAGAAAAACCATATATAATCTCCTGGAAACACTCAATGATATCTACTGAAGGAGTCTAATGTAAAACCCATGACTTGAGTCAGGGTTTTATAGTCGTTAGCCAGTTGGTTTGATCGTAGTTTGAGTCGGTTCAGCTTTCAGAATACGTGTGCGGGGCCGAGGCCGACCGTGCGCACGTGCTATGAGGGTTTATGTATACCCAAGTATCGATGATAGCGTCAGATACGCATCAGCAGACTGAGTTATCAGTAGATATGAGAGTATACAGTTGATGATTTTATTTTATTTTTATGTTGTGACCGTAGAATTAGTTTAGGCCGAATAAC
>JAURVB010012335.1:0-36863 GCA_033002965.1 Piper betle
GTTACACTGAGAGTGCTCGGCCTACGTGCTCAAGGCCAGGAGTAATATGGAGGTTCGGAGAGGGCTTAGGATAAAAGTTTTACGTGAAGTACTGAAAAAGAAGTGTCGTGAGCGGCACAGTACCAGCTAGATGGGGATGCTGTTGAGTCAGCTGCTCGACGGCTCCTTTATAGTTGCCCTTATGAGAGTTCTTGAGGAAGATATATATGATGGTTTGCTTTCCATGAGAGTTTGCTCTCATGTTCCAGTTTGATATTAGTTATTTCCGGACCAGTGACACCCGTTGCTGACGTTTTTCTACTATATGTAGGTGAGGATAATGATTGGTGTATGCCGGCCTCGACGAAGGAGTAGCGCTTGCATTGCACACACATACCTGGTGCCGCGCCGACTTTTGCGTAAGATGTGATGTGATTGGCTTTTGTAGTAGATTTATATATTGGTATTTATGCATGAGCTATGAGACTCGTAGATCGTGTTTAGAAATGTATGAATTTTCTTAGAAATATTTTGGAAAAGTTCCAATGTCCAGGATGATCAGTTATGTTGAGTTGAAATGAACAAAAACACGATGAACATGAATTGCAGGTGGGCTAGATGCCAATTACGATATGTGTAGTTGATTTGAAGTCTAGTGTGATATAAATTGTTGTTTTATATATATATTTATTGTGCCGTATTTTAAACAGGTTATCCCCATATTGCACTTTTAGGGGAGGCTCTGTCCGTTTTATTCCGGGTTTTATGAATTTTATTGCTGTTTTAATTATTTTGGTGTGCGATGATTATCATGACATTCACGTAGTATCCTGTTAGGGTTTTGCATTTCATTCATATATTGTTTGCGCATTAGCGGCGTGCTCCATCTTGAGACGTCGAGAGGGTTATATCGTAGCCGTTTAGGTTTTGGGCCAGCCAACTTAATCGGTTTACGAGTAGTTCGATCCTTTGTAACAGTTCTGGTCCGGGTTGAGTGTAAACCGGATTGGGGTGTTACACATCAGCCCATCATAAAAGGCATCATACAACCAACAACAGCTTCCTTACTGGGTTTTGACCTACATTCATATATATTCAAGTAGATCATACTGGACTGTAGGGTAAGTTGATTAATTGATCATTTCACACATGGGAAAAAAATTTTATGAACCCCCTCCGAATAAGGAACATTAAACAAAAAGCTCTGACTTGCGTAAACGTATATGTACATGTCCAAAACATTAAACAAGAAGCACTGACTTGATGGTGGTATGGCCGGAGTTTGCCATGCACAGTAGATGCACTGGGAAGGGAGCTGGGGTGTCCCTTTGCATGGTCTGCAGCAAGGGAATTCCCAGCCCCGTAGCCGTCATAGCCGACGTTGTAACTGCTGCTCTGAGGCGCTGGAACCAGGTAAACAATTGGAATTCCGGCGGCCGGCTCTTGGTGGCGACCATGGCGTTGGTGCAACTACAACGACTAAGGACTTTGATTAATGGACATGAAAAATTTTTAAACTATATTCCTTCGAAATTATAATTTTTTGTACCCTTAATTCGAATTATATTCAAACAATTCACTTTATCTTCATTTTATATATTTTAAATAATTAAATTAACTTAAAATACAATTTGACTAGAATTTAAATTTGATTATATATTTTCTTTGTACCTAATAGCTATGGTAAAAATCTGTATATTAGTCAAATTGGGATTTAATTATAAAACTTATATATTAATATTATACTATAATTATTTAATAAAATATAATATTCTAATTAAATAAAATTAATTTAGTATATATTAGTTGAGTATAATTCTAATTGAAATTTAAAGACATTTGGCAAAAAATATATTACTCTTGGAAATTTTATTTAATCAAATTACAAATCTGATGAAGATAGAAAAATATTCACTTGGCGATTTTTTTTATTTCGGTATTTTTTCATTAATTAAATCACAAATGTTATAAAAATAGAAAATAGCTGTTATGAACACTTTTATTTTTATTATTTTCTGAATTTTAAATTAATAAGATTATTAATCGGATAAAGATGAAAAATTAGATGTTTTTTTTCATTTAATTAAATTAAACATTTGATAAAGTTCTTTTGATAAGAAATTAGAAAATGGACTATTATGATTGATTACCCTATTTTCATGTTATCAAATTTATTGTTTGGTTAATTAAAATTCCAAAAATAATGAAAGAATGTGTGTTTGTCAACTCCTTTTTTATATCTCAATTGGATTTGTAGTTTGATTAATTAAGAAATTTTCAAAAAATAATAAAAAAACTATGTTGTCAATCAATCATTTTTATTTTTCTTATTCTCAATTTAATTGGTTGAAAATTTTGGAAAATAATAAGAAAAATGTGTTTATCAAATACTACATTTTCCACCTAAATCATATTTGTAATTTAATTAAAAAAATAATCCCTATTTAATTTAAATATCTTTAAAAAATTCTAAAAGTTGGTACGAGGAGTTTATACACACAAATTTTTAGGTTCATGTTTTATATTCCAACCAATATGTACGTTAACAGATGCAGATATATCTAATTTATTTGGGATGATATCTATTGATATATATATTTTAATAAAAAATATTTATCTGATAATTATTCAGCCAATCAACTTAAGGCACATCGTATAGTCCAACCAGTATGTACGCTATGAGATCCAGATATATCTAATTTGTTTGGGTTGTTTTATATGATACATTTCAATTAAAATATTTATCTAGCAATTATTTTTCAGCCAATCAACTTAAGCCATATATTATATTCGAACACACGAGCAGCTCTTATGCAGATATATTGGTGCTATTATGATATATTTTAATTGAATTTTTTTAATAATTATTTTTCAGACAATCAAACTTAAGCCAATCTACTTGACTGAACTCAATATCTAAATGATGTTTACCATAATATCATAAACTTGTTTCATTCGATCATAGCTTGAGCCAAATTTTCCCGCAACAACTGGATGACTTGGTCCCTTGACTATAGTTCTTCATCTAATTTTGGAAAATTCGCTGTGCCCAAGAGATACAGGCGAAGATTAGGAGTTGGTCTACTGTCATAGGCCTAATTCAAGGACCCAAATTTTTTCGATCCTAACCAATCCAATGCAGCATATTCTCACCACGAGAACACCCACCTAACACCAAGTATGTGACTGAACAAACTATGGAAGCCTACACACCAACACCAACTTGTGTTCGGCCAACCTCAACACCCCGAGGTTGTTGCCTTCAACCCTTCGCTCGATCACAATGTATTTGTACTGTACCAAACACCGACTGTAACGACCCGCCATTTTTCACGATATTGTGGGCCTAACTGGCTAGTTGTTACTCAAAAGTAAGTAATTATGTCAAACATTTTTTATAAATAATAACATACATAAACATCCCACAGTCTTGGACCGTTTCCCAGCAGCCACACTTATTTCTCAATTTAAAAGAAAAGGAGTCCTCATATTTATTTTGCTCCATACTCTGGATGTCAATCACCTAATCTTGTATCTGCACACCTGCGGAGGCAATTCCGCATTAGTGATTACAACACTAAGTAGTATAATAGATAAAACAAAACAAGTACATTCCACTATTTCCTTATGTTTATTTTAATATGCGGTGGAGCGATTCCGCTATACTCCAAAACAATGCGGAGGAGGTGTCCGCTGTGATCCGCACACCCCGGCCGTAGCCTTTTTATGGGGAGGCTACCACTACCGTCTCCAGTGCCAGTGCCTCGCACACCCCGGCCGTAGCCTTTTTGTGGGGTAGCTATCACTGCACTCGGGTGATTGCTATGCCCCGTTTGTGGGGAAGCTCTCACTACCAATTCTAGTGCCAGTGCCTCGCACACCCCGGCCGTAGCCTTTTTATGGGGAGGCTATCACTGCACTCCAGTGCCAATGCCTTGCACACCCCGGCCGTAGCCTTTTTGTGGAGCGGCTATCACTGCACTCAGGTGATCGCTATGCCCCGTTTGTGGGGAAGCTCTCACTGCCAACTCTAGTGCCAGTGCCTCACACACCCCGGCCGTAGCCTTTTTATGGGGCGGCTATCACTGCACTCAGTGCCAGTGCCTCACACACCCCGGCCGTAGCCTTTTTATGGGGCGGCAATCACTGCACTCTAGTGCGATGGAGGAATCGCTGTGCCTCACTCACCCCGGCCGTAGCCTTTTTATGGGGCAGCTATCACTACTCCAAAACAATATCGATGCATTACATGATTCACACACATAACACGACCCAGTGTCGGACTGAGTCAATTCATTAACCCCGGTTGCACTTCGTGCATGGTGGTCGAATCTGGGCTCAGGCCGACCTAGGCTACCAACAAGGAAAATACGATGTTCTACCTATTATACGTACCTGATTTGTGATTACGTCTGACTGTGATCCGTGAACCCTAATACAGTAATGGGGAGGTCGCCTGGGACGGAGATGAGGGATGAAATACTCACACAGTAATGGGGAGGTCGCCTGGGACGGAGATGAGGGATGAAATACTCCCTCCTCCTGCATATATATACACTTCAACCATTCCCTCCATTAAATTCTCATACCCCATCATCCATTGGTATTTCCTAGGTTCAATGACCCCTTCATTAAATTCTCACACCCCATCATCCATTGGTATTTCCTAGGTTCAACGACCCCTTCATTAAATTCTCACACCCCATCATCCATTGGTATTTCCTAGGTTCAACGACCCCTTCTCCTTTTTAAAGAATAAATGACGGCTAGGGTTTGTGGAAGCACCCTTTCATCATAATTCCTTTAACCGGGTAATTGGGTAATTAACACGGTTCACTTAACCTTTTCACTCAACCTCTTAAATGGTATGGTTCACTTAATTAATGTGTTTGACTCGACTGATTCAACTAGAATCGTCCGATTAGAAATTACTTTTCAATTTAACTGGGTAATTCATACTTAACCAGCTAAATTTTTTTCCGGGTCTTTACACCGACACAGCACTTCTGGCTACCGACACGCCTTGCCGATAGGCTGTTCCAGAAGTCAAACAGCACCACACGCTGCACTGCCCGATCGCCCAACCAGCAATTACGCGTCTTGGGTTCGTGCCGTCTGCCCTTGCTCGTCTCAGCACCAGTTCCCGCAACTGGCTGCCTTGTAAACTTCGACCGTGACCTAGGATACAGAAGTTCCCTGTCTAAACGCCAGCCAACAAGCAAAACACAGATTACGGGAAAACACTTCCCAACCTTATATCATTAACCCGATCATAAGGATTTTACAAGCACTCGAACTCTCCTCTCAAGCACCTGCTCGGCTTGTGGACAGCCCCCACAGCCTCGCCCCAATGTACCCACAAATACAAAGGCGCACAACGAATTACTCCCCGAGTAACTCTATCCCGATTGCCAACACAAGCAACCTAACAACGTGTACCTGGTTTCCAGCAAGCCGATGGAGTTCCAGCGCTCACCACGAACACTGGCTGCAGCAACTCTACGCTTCTTTCTCACCAGCCGCACCCCGTTGCTTTTCCTCACAAAGGAACACGCCTGGAATCTCAGGAACTCTCCTCCTCTACCGGACTCGATTCCTCTCTTGATCCACTCCCACGTCTTTCCTTTGATCTGGCTGATCTCTCCTGATCACACCGATCTTCTTATTCCAGCATTCAACCCCGTGCATATATGCACCGCCCCTTTTGTTTCAGATAACTCCGGATCCAGCATCTCTATCCACAAAGATCTGCAATCTCCACCGTATCCAGCAACCTAGCACCACACCACGTCCAGGTTCACCCTCAATGGCCTTGTGGTTATCTTCAGAAGTTTGTTGCAGCCTTCACGTCCCTGGATATGCATATCAGATCTTCCACCAAGATACGCCCCCAGCAACTTCCATGAAGCTTCATCACAAACCCCTTGGCTGCACCGCTGGTCAGCCCGTCTCGCCCACCGGCTCGACCCCAGCAACGTCCAGACATGGTCCAACCTCCCTCAGCAATCTACCGAACATATGCTGGCAAAGGTCCACCACCATCGCCCTGCACCAGTCCTGCCGCTCGTGCATGCCCATGCACTGCCGCGCGCACCAGCACCCGCTCGCGCGCACGCCTGCGCACACCTGCGCGCGCCGCTCGTGCGAACGTCCACGCGTGCCATCGCGCGCCCGCGCAGCACCGCACGCACGCAGCGCGCCTGTCGCTCACTCGCTGCGCACACCTGCGCGCATGACCGCTCGTAGTGCTCGGTACTGTTCCAACACAGTACCGCTAGTTTGCTCGGTACTGGCGGTTGCTCGGCATTCTGTGCTGCACACTCGGCTCGGTAGCCTGCTCGATCCACGGTTGCACCACAACCTCAATCTGCCGACCCAAACACCGATCAGCAGCAACTTGAGGTTTCTCGACCTGGACTCGGCCACATGCTCGATACACCAAATACCGACCCATGTGCCGACACAACTGCTGTAACTCGACGCCACGCTCCATCGCCATGCTCGGTCACTCGGCAGCCTCATGCACCTCGGTTTGTAACCTGCAACTCAACACGGGTTAGCCTCGGCATGTTGTTTCCACCACTCGGATAGCCACCGCTACCCCCTCATGGACGCAGGAAACCTAGGGACAACACCCAAACCCTAGTTCCCGGCAACGCCCATGAATCACGGCTGTAACATCCTCCCCCACCAATGAGAGCCGATGTCCTCATCGGAAGTAAGGAATGCCCCCTTCAGTAACAAGTCGAATAACTTCTCCCACAGCACCGTCCCCGCTCTATGTACCAAAGACACGCCGCACCATGGTCCCAGCTCCGCCATTGCATCATCCCCGGTCTTGCTAGCCTCAGACCTCGCATGTACCCCCACACGCTTACATCGGCCATATGCTCCAGCCTCCAAATTTCGAGTCCAACTCGACCAAACAACTCCCCGTGGTCCTGAGAATTGCTGGCTCGAAGCATCTCTAAGACTTTGCAATGCAGCTAGTATTTCAACAACTCCGACTATTTTCCTCTTCCTCCTTGTAAAGCCCTGCTGGTAATCAGCCCAACACGAACTCACCTCATCTAGTGGTTGTCTCTCTAGACAAGTGGAGATAGAGACGTCTGATTCACCTCCCAGCAAACCAAACACCGTAAGTGTAACCCTAACCTCGGATTCAGCACTTACTCCATCAGTCCGTCGTAGATCTGTAGCAGCCTTGGTCAGCCATGGTCGTGAATCCCCCATGAAGGCTCTAGACATACAGACCTTGTTCAGTAAGAACATTCCCTCGCACACCAGGAAAGAACTGATCTTTTGTCGACACCTCACCGTCGTCAGATGGTACTCCTGACCTGATGATCTCCTCGGCATCTCATCACCAGTTAGTAACTTCAACTGATGGAAGTGAGCTCTCGGTGTTCCACTCCAATCCCATGGACGAACTCCCCGAACAAGAGTATAGAGCTTACCCCTGCTCATTTTTAGCTCACTCTCGTAACCCCTGTAGCACTCCTTGAAGTCGTTGGCAACCTTCAAGAAATCTCCCTCCCGGATTACGGCAACATCGTCCAACTCATTCACGCCCAGCTGGACCACACGCACCTTGCCAACTCGCCCAACGGACTCCACAACACGTCCTCTAGGTACCCACACCGATACCCGGGCTGGGGCCTTGGCCTTCACTACCAAGTCATCGCAGCTCCCACCAAGCTGCTCGGAAGACAACACTCCCATTAGGGTTTCTGGCTCCATTGCGGTATCGACCACCTGCAATGCGGCAAGCAGCCCCACGCCAGACTCCGGATCTACTACCCCGGTAGATTTGCTATGCCCCCTCACGAAGCACCCACTGCCTCCGGACATCACCATCACTCCACCCAAGTGTGGTAGCACACCTACACGAGCTGACACCAAGAAATTGTTACCGAGTATTACCTCAAAGTCATCAATTTCTGCAACCATGAAATCAGCTCGGCCGCTGAATTCCCCTAGGCGGATCTGAACTCCCCGAGCCACACCCTGAACCTGCTTCACCGGCGAATTCACAGCCTTCATCCCGCTGGTAGTAACCCTCGATTTCAGTCCCAATTGACCCGACACCTTTGTTGAAACAAAGCTGTGCGTTGCCCCTGTGTCAACCAATGCTGAAACCCGTCTTCCATTCACAGTCACTGGAACATACATCAGCCCCAAACTTCCCCGTTTAGGCTGTTCAACCCTCAGAGCTCCTATCATCTGTAACGTCGACATACGAGCTGGCTCATCTGAATCAGAACTTTCCTCGGCCTGCATCGCCACCATCTTCCCCTTCGGATTGTTCGGGCACTCCCTAGCCTTATGAGGTCCGCCGCATGTGTAACACTGCAACTGCCTCACTTCAACAACCCGGGAATTTCCTGGTTCGGCCCTAGGAAAAACCCTCTTCCTCTCCTTTGGTCTCGGCTTGAATGATCTCCCGTCACTCCCCACCGCCTTGCCTTCCTTGGAAACTCGGTCACCTCCATCCAGACCAGCAGCAGTCTTCAAGTCTACTAGGGCATCGGCTGCACCTAATGCGGTCTGCAAGTCCTGCACCTTTTGCCGCTTCAACTCCACCTGCGCCCAAGGTTGCAATCCAGACACAAAGTTGAAGAGTTTATCGCTTTCTGACATGTCCTGAATATCCAAAAGACATGAGCTGAACTGCTTGACGTATTCACGCACTGTTCCAGTTTGTCGAAGCTTCTTCAAAGCCTCCCTCGCCATCCAAGCTGTATTGGTAGGCAAGAACTGATTCCTAAGTTCTTCCCTCATATTCCCCCAAGTCTCAATCTTAGGACGTCCAGCCTTCTCTTCGTCCTCGGTGCGTGTCTGCCACCACAATTTGGCGTCGCCAGTTAGAAACATACTGGCCATCGAGACTTGCTTATGAGTAGGAATCCCGGTAGCTCGAAAATATTCCTGCATCTCCCAGATGAAATTCTCCAGATCTTTTGATGATCGGATTCCACTGAACTTCGTTGGCTCCGGCACCTTAAGCCTTCCTGGGATTTCGGCTACCTGGTCAGCAACAATGTGCTGAGGCTGGTTGAGTACTGCCCGCTTCAGAAGAGCCATATCTGAACGAATTTCCTCCAAACCTGCCCTGAGATTTTCCACTATCTCAGCCATTCCATCATCACGCACTGCACTGGATTCTGGTGCATCAGCAACCCGTTCGAACACTTCAGCTAGGGTTTCCAACCGATTAAACACCGTGTGATTATTATCCTCACCATTGGTCGGCCCTCCAACCAACACCTCCAGCCGTGCCACCCTCTCCCTGAGAGCATCAGTCGATCGTGTATCCATGTGATCGATATCAGCGAACAACTGTTGAATGCATATTGTCCCTCAATTGCACTTGAACTTGGCTCGTCAACGCAGCTCTGATACCTCTGTCATGGGCCTGATTCAAGGACCCAAAATTTTTCGATCCTAACCAGTCCAGTGCGGCGTATTCTCACCACGAGAACACCAGCCTAACACCAAGTATGCAACTTTGAAGAAACTACGGAAGCCTGCACGCCAACACCAACCTGTGTTCGGCCAACCTCAACACCCCGAGGTTGTTGCCTTCAACCCTTCGCTCGATCACAATGTGTTTGTACCGCACCAAACACCGACACAACACTTCTGGCTACCGACACGCCTTGCCGATAGGCTGTTCCAGAAGTCAAACAGCACCACACGCTGCACTGCCCGATCGCCCAACCAGCAATTATGCGTCTTGGGTTCGTGCCGTCTGCCCTTGCTCGTCTCAGCACCAGTTCCCGCAACTGGCTGCCTTGTAAACTTCGACCATGACCTAGGATACAGAAGTTCCCTATCTAAACGCCAGCCAACAAGCAAAACACAGATTACGGGAAAACACTTCCCAACCTTATATCATTAACCCGATCATAAGGATTTTACAAGCACTCAAACTCTCTCTCAAGCACCTGCTCGGCTTGTGGACAGCCCCCACAGCCTCGCCCCAATGTACCCACAAATACAAAGGCGCACAACGAATTACTCCCCGAGTAACTCTACCCCGATTGCCAACACAAGCAACCTAACAACGTGTACTTGGTTTCCAGCAAGCCGATGGAGTTCCAGCGCTCACCACGAACATTGGCTGCAGCAACTCCACGCTTCTTTCTCACCAGCTGTACCCCGTTGCTTTTCCTCACAAAGGTAATACGTCTGGAATCTCAGGAACTCTCCTCCTCTACTGGACTCGATTCCTCTCTTGATCCACTCCCACGTCTTTCCTTTCGATCTGGCTGATCCGTCCTGATCCACCACGATCTTCTTATTCCAGCATTCAACCCCGTGCAGATATGCACCACGCTCCTTCTATTTCAGATAACTCTGGATCCAACATCTCTATCCACAAAGATCTGCAATCTCCACCGTATCCAGCAACCTAGCACCACACCACGTCCAGGTTCACCCTCAACGGCCTTGTGGTTATCTTCAGAAGTTTGTTGTAGGCTTCACGACCCTGGATATGCATAACAGATCTTCCACCAAGATACGCCCCTAGCAACTTCCATGAAGCTTCATCACAAACCCTTGGCTGCACCGCTGGTCACCCCGTCTCGCCCACCGGCTCGACCCCAGCAACGTCCAGACATGGTTCAACCTCCTCAGCACTTCACCGATCACATGCCGGCAATGGTCCACCACCATCGCCCTACACCAGCATTGCCGCTCGTGCATGCCTAGGCACTGTCGCGCGCACCAGCACCTGCTCACGCGCGCCTGTGCACACACCAACTCGCGCGAACGTCAGCGCACACCATCGTACGCTCGTGCGCCTGTCGCTCCTCACGCGCACGCAAGCACATACGACCGTGCGCTTGCCCGTTACAGTGCTCGGTACTGTGCCACAATGCAGTACCGCTATTTTGCTCGGTACTGGCGGCTGCTCGGCACTCTGTGCTGCGCACTCGGCTCAGTAGCCTGCTCTGTCCACGGTTGCACCACAACCTCAATCTACCGACCCAGACACCGATCAACAGCAACTTGAGGTTTCTCGACCTGGACTCGGCCACATGCTCGATACACCAAATACCGACCCATGTGCCGACACAACTGCTGTAACTCGACGTCATTCTCCATCGCCATGCTCGGTCACTCGGCAGCCTCGTGTACCTCGGTTTGTAACCTGCAACTCAACACGGGTTAGCCTCGGAATGTTGTTTCTACCACTCGAATAGCCACCGCTACCCCCTCGTGGACGTAGGAAACCTAGGGACAACACCCAAACCCTAGTTCCCGGCAACGCCCATGAATCACGACTGTAACAATATTTGGTTCTAAGATAACCACTTCAACTAGTCTTTAGGATGATCTCCCACAAAGCACCTGAGATACATGTGCATTATTCAGTTAACTGCCTTAGTCTGGTCGTCGGTCTGTGGGTGCTATGTCGAACTGAAATTGAAAGTACCCTGCAGATTGAAAAGTTGCTTCCAAAATTCACTGGTAAAGATCACATCCCTATCACAAACAATAGTCTCTGGTAGCCCATGTAGTTTAACGACATTATCAAAAGTAACTTGAGCAATTGTTGTAGCAGTATACGGGTGAGACAAGGCTGAGAAATGGGCATACATGCATAGAGGATCAACAACCAAAATGGATGTTTTCCCTTTCGAATTTGGCGGTCCATCAAGGAAATCCATAGAGACATCAGACCAAATTTGTTTCGGAATAGGTAGAGGGCTAAATAGTTCTGCCGGAGTTAAAGTAGCTACTTTATGAACTTGGCAAACTTCACAAATGCGACCAATTTCTTTGATATGCTTTTTCATATGTTGCCATAGAATAGAACTCGTACTCGGTGAAGTGTTTTTGCATACCCTTCATGTGTTGCTCGGTGAAATTCTTGGACAATGATAGGTATAAAGAGCTTATTCTGTATTCAAATACAATCTATTCTTGAAGATCAAACCATCTCTGTAAACCCAATGATCTGAAAGTTGATTTGCTTGGATGTGTTGAACAATTTCCTGAAGGCAAGGCTTTTGCAAAATTGCCTCTTTAATAGGTTCTAACCAGCTAGGAAAAGTTGAGAAATTGCAGCACCTCTTCATGATGGCGTGACAAGGCATATGCAGCAGTATTTTCGGCCGCCTTTTTATATTCAATGGTGAAATCAAATCCCATTAATTTGTTTAATCATTTCTACTGTGAAATTGTGTAATTTTCTTCTGCCACAAAAATTTTAAACTGGCATGATTAGTCCTGACTGCAAACCTTCACCCCATCAAATACTGCCTCCACTATTGAATTGCTAATACAAGAGCCAATAACTCTTTCTCATAAGTGGATAGCAACAATTTTTTTCTATTTAATGCCTTATAGAAATAAGCAATAGGTTACAGATTTGCTTCAACACAGCGTCAATTCATGTTGATGATGCATCACACTCCACTTGGAATGACTGTGAGAAGTCGGGTTGAGCTAGAACTGGCCTTGTAGTCAATGCTTGTTTCAGGGAATTGAATGCATTCACAGCCGCAGTCGACCAATGGCAGGAATTCTTTTTTAGCATGGTTGTGAGTGGAGCTGCTATTCCACCATAATTCTGGATGAATTTTCGATTGTAATCCGTAAGTCCTAAGAATCTCCTGAGAGATTTGATGGTGAGAGGTTGAGGCCAATTTTGAACAGCTTCCAATTTACTTCAATCCATGGCCACCTGATCTTTACTGATAACATGTCCTAGACAAGTAATGTTGGTCTTCCCGAAGGAACACTTATTCTTCCGTACAAAGAGGCTATGCATCTTCAAGATATCAAAGGTAGTCTGGAGATGGAATAAATGATCCTGCCACGACATTCTATAGACCAATACATAATAAAAAATAATTAGCAAGAATTGCGTAGGTGTTTGTCAAAAATCTTGTTCATGAGAGACTGAAATGTTGAAGGTGCGTTTGTTAGCCCAAAGGGCATGACAACAAACTCTTAGTGTGCTTTATGAGTTCGAAAGATGGTTTTATGTACATCTTCATCTGCCGTGCGAATTAGATGATAACCTGACCTGAGGTCGAGTTTAGAGAAGATGTTAGCACGAGACAGTTCATCCAGTAAATCATCGACCAAAGGAATTGGGAACTTGTCCTTTATGGTGAGATCATTTACGGCTCTATAGTCCATGCTAAGGCACCAAGTTTCATAAAATGATAGGTGAAGTGTAACTGCTGCAACTCTGCCTTATAACTCTCGATTGAAGCATCTCTTTAATTTGCTTGTAAATCTCAGTCTTTTGGAATGGGGGATAGCGGTAGGGTCGAATCACTACTGGAGCAGCATCAGGAATCAAAGGAATTCTGTGAACGTGCCTTCGCATAGGAGGTAAGGATGTTGGTTTGCTGAAAATACCCTCGTACCTTTCCAACAGTTGTTCCATATCCCTTGGAAGTTGTTCCCCATTGTTTGCAATTTTGAACTATCAGGAACAATTGAAGACGTGCAGAATGTATCCCTTGATGTCTCTTATGGACTGCTTTCACCATTCGATTTGAATCGATTACCTTAAGAGAAGGCTTCAATACCCCTTGTCATGTAATTTCTTTGCCATCGAAGGTGAATGTCATTCGAAGCTGTGAACAATTCCATATTATGGGTCTAAACATTCTTAACCATTGTATCCCAAGAACATAACAAATTCCCTTGATAATAACAAATGAAAATCAGCACTTACAGGAAGACCTTGTGCTGTCCATGTTATCGCGGTGCAACTGCCCGCACTACTCAACCTTTCTCCATTGGCTACAACAACATCCATACATCTTTGATTATCTGGAGTTATAGCAAGTTTGGAAGTCAACATTTGATACAAACAATTATCGGTGCTACCGAATCAACCAAGATTTTTATCAATTGTTCCTTCAATACACCTTGCAATTTCATGGTTTCGGGTGTTACTTCTCCCGTAAATGCTTGTAATGATAGCTTGAGTAAATCTGCTTCTCTTCCCTCGTTGTCATTGCTAGTATCATCATCACTGCCCCTTGTGGAAGAATCTCGTTCCTCCTCCCATAGCTTCAATGGAAAAGAGTCCCCGGAGTAAATTGCTAATCACAATTAAAACAAATCCCTCTAGATTTTCTTTCCATCATTTCTTCAGGTGTCAGCTTCTTAATTATAGGCAAATTCATTCTGTCCTTGCTTCCATTATCCGCAGGAACACTATCAGTTCCAGATTTCTTGGAAGAACGTCCTATACAACTAGATACTCCTTTCGACTCCAGCCAGCGCGACTCAAACAACTTTGCATAACTTAGGGCTGCCTTTAGAGTCTGAGGCTTCTGTCCTTTAACATCAATTCGAATATAGCTTTGTAATCCTCGTATAAACAAACTGACTTGTTGCGACACTATTACATTGCCTGCTTTAGTGACCAACTTAATGAATTTCTTGTAATACTCTTGCACAGATCCAGATTGTCTTAGCTTAGACAAAGCATCGAAGTGATCTTCGAACTCTGAGCTGCTATACCTGGAGAAGACTTCTTGTTTAAAATCATGTCAAGTATTTAACGAGTTCTTCTTATGTAACTGATACCACAATTGAGCTTCGTCATCCAGATGATATAAAGCTGAAGTTATCTTGTTTTTCTCCAATGTACCGTACGTATCAAAAAGCTGTTCGCAATGAGCAATCCAGATGGTAGGATCCCTCTCTCCATCATACCGCTAGAATTTAAGCCTCCTTCCTTGTGCTGCTAACGATGGTTCCCGGGGATGATTGGGCCTAGGAGAATGATGCATAGTTCGAAATTCATGCTCTACAGAACTCTTAATATTGACAACCTCAATTTTATTTAACCGAGAATTCATAGATGCAATAGATTCCCGAACTGCTCGCAACGTTTGACTACAAAAATCCAGAGAACTTTGCATTTGAATTTGCCCCATCGCCAAACTTGTAAAATCAGGAAGAGTTCGATTTTCCTCCTATTCCAAATCTGGAGTTGATTCATCAATCAGCAATTCCCTGGATCTATTGTGCTCGGATGCCAATTTGATATGATCCTCTGGAATTGGCAGAATTACCTTTGATTTTTGTTGGATCGAAGAAATCCTTGAAGACGAATCCGCCTCCATTGAATCAATCAAGATTCCACTAAGAGAGCAGAATGTGATCAAGTAAATCAAGATTTGGAGAATGAGAATTTGACAGAGGAATAAGAAACAAATAGAATGAAATTAGGGTTGGGACGCAGCAGAAGAGGTGGAAGAAGTTGTTCAATTCATTCCTTTAATTTTCAATTACAACACACTCCCCTTTAGTCTTTTTTTTGTTTGTTTTCGAAATGAAATTACTAGCAGAATTTATATCTCAAACTAAATCTAGCTTCCCACCACTGAATTCAACCTTTCTAAATCAACATTAAGGCTACTACTAAACTACCCGTTGAATCATAACAGCAATAACAACCTCATTACTGTTCTGCAATCAATTTGCTACACATTTAGAGTTGAGTTAGAGTGCCACTTGTATTATAGAAAGAAAAAATCGGAGATAGATAGATAGATAGATAGATGTGACGGTTATCTTTCTACGGATCAATTTATGCCACCAACACGTTAGCAGATGCTATGTAGATATGTCGGGTTGTTATATATAGGGGTGCTAATTGAACGAGCGAGCCAAGCTCAATATGTGTTCGAACTCGGCTCGAATAGTTTGAAACTCGTTCGAACTCGACTCGAGATCGAACGAGTTTTGGACATACATGCTCGAGTTCGACTCGAATATCTTTTATGTGTTTGAGCTCGACTCGAGCTCGAATATACTTAAACTGTTTAATTTTTGTGAGCTCGTTCGCCAACTCGTTCGTTAACTCAAAACCAGCTCGATTAAAAGTCAAAAGTGCCTCACTTAAAAAAAATGAGGTCATTGTGGTTTGAACCCACAACCTTAAAGTCATCAAGGTGAATACTTGTCATCTCAACTATCTTGCTTTTTTATTATTATATTATATATATATATAAATATAAATAAATAAATAAAATATAATATAAAGACTATATTATTAAATTATTTTATCGAGTCGAGTTCGAGTCGAACTACGAGTCGAATTCGAGTCGAGTTCGAGTTACAACCGAGTCGAGTCGAGTCGAACACGACCTTGCTTAAGCTCGGCTCGTAAGATTCGAGTTCGAGTCGAACATTTAAATGTCGAGTTTCGAGTCAAGTCAAGCCGAACCGAACGCTAAATGCTCACGAGCTGGCTCGCTCAATTAGCAACCCTAGTTATATATGATGTATTTTAAATGAATTTTTTAATAATTATTTTTTAGCCAATCAACTTAAGCCATTTGCTAATCATTTAGAGTTAGAGTGCCACTTGCCAATTTTTGATTATATATATATATATATATATATATATATATATATATATATAGGGCAGCGCTACAATGCGCTGCCCTATTTTGGCAGCGCCAATGCGCTGCCTAGCGTGGGCCATAGGATCCTGATCCGACGGCCCACAATCAAACCACACCCCCCCCCACCCACCCACCCACTCCGCCGGCCGCCCCCGGCCCCCACCCGAAGGCTGCCCCATGCCCCCGTCCCGCCGATCGCCCTTGCCCCATCCCACAGGCTGCCCAGCGCTTTGCCCCCGCTCACCCCTGCCCCCGCCCCAGCCCCAGCCTGACGGTCGCCCCATGCCCCGGTCCCGCCGGCCGCCCCTACCCCGGCCCCACAGGCCTCCCTGCCCTCGCCTCTCCAGCCTCCCCTGCCCCTGCCCTAGTCGGCCGCCCCAGCCCCCCACCCTCGCTCGTAGCCATCGCCCCCCCCCCCCGCCCGCGGGTGGCCAGCGGCGAGGTCGCTGGCGGTGGGGTGGCGCGGCGAGAGAGAGTGGGGGGGGAACAGGGGAGGGTAAAATCATAATAAAAACTTTACTCGGTCCAGAATCGAGTTAATATTATGAAATAAATTTTAAAAAATAAATTTTTTTTATAATAAATACTTCATTCGACCTCGCAAGAGATCGAGTCAATATTACAAAATAAATTTTAAAAAATAAAATAATTTTGTAATAAGAACTTTATTTTATTTTTTGTAAAAAAATTTATTTCATACTATTGATTCGAGTCGAGATCGAGTTAAGTTTTTATTATAAAATTATTTTATCTTTTGTAAAAAAATGTATTTCATACTATTGACTTGAGTCGAGATCGAGTTAAATTTTTATTATAAAAATATTTTATTATTTTTAAAAAAATATATTTCGTATTGTTGACTCTAGTGGAGGTCGAGTTAAATTTATATTACGAAATTGCCATATCCCGTTTTTATCCCCTGTTTCTTCCCTCCTCCCGCCGCGCGACAGCCGGCGACCTCGCCGTGGGCCGGCGGGTAGACGCCTTAACACGGCCGGGCGGGGGCGGGGGGAGCCATAGCGCCAAGCGAGGCCAGGAGGTGGAGGCCGCGGTGCGGCCAGGGTGGTGGGGGCAGCGGGCGCGGCGGCTAGGTGGGGGCAGCGGGTGCGGGCAAAGCGACTAGGGCAGGAGCAGGGGGTGGCAGGGGCCTGGGCAGGGGCGGGGGGCAGGGGGTGGCAGGGGAGGCGGGGGAGGTGGGCGAGGTGACTGGTGCGGGGGCAGGGGTTGGCAGGGGAGACTGGCTGTAACACCCCAAATCTGGTTCACACTCGTGAACCAAACCGGCATGTTACAGGCCCCGGTTAGGTCGGCTAACGCAAACCTAACTCGTGCGGATCCAATCTCGGCGTCTTAAGATGAAGATACGATCTGTCATGAATGAATGCATGCACAAAATCCTAACATGGTACTACATGAATGACATGCAAATTAAATTTCACACCATCACAATTACGAGCAAAATCGATGAAAATTCTGAAGTAAAACTAACAGGGTCTCCCCTAAAAGTGCAATTATGGGCCCACCCTGTCAAAATAATATATATACAAACATATCGGCATGCATTAACAATCACACAAAATCTCATTTATAACATATTCATTCTGAAGCTCGGGTCTCAACCCACTACGCTTCCGCTGCTCAACTCTGATCATATTTTGCATTCTATTATCGTGTCTTAGCATTTCATTCACATCATATCATCATGCTCAAACATTTACTCATGTCATTCACAATATAATAACATAATAATACAATATTAAACATTCAGAAATCTAACATGTGTGTGTACAAGACCTCATTGCTCCTCCGTCCAAGCTGGCTCCTCCAACTCGTGATTATTACCTACATATAGTATAAAAACACGTCAGTAACAAGTGTTACTGGTCCGGAAAATAAAATAACTATAACAAGCTGGCTATGAGAGCAAACTCTCATATGAAAGAAAACATCATATACTCCACGTGAAACACTCTGAAGGGCACTACTGAGGAGCCACTGGGCTGCAGACCCGGTAGCATCCCGAACTTACTGATCTGCTGCTGGTACTATGCCGCTCTCGGCACTTCTTTTTCAGTACTTCTCGTGAAACTTTATCCTAAGCCCTCTCCGTACCTCCATATTTCTCCTAGCCTTGAGCACGAAGGCCGAGTACTCTCAGGCAGTCACCTTTAGTACCCTTTGAACCACAAGTCCGGACATGCGTTGTACTAAACAGTACCCGTAAACCTCCACGTTCTCCGGGTGTGAGGAACTCAAACGCGGAGTTGTCAGGATCCCTCGGGAATGGAACAGTCCGTTGGCACTAATCCAGAGCCCGCTTTGACGTCACGCATCCTCTGCATGGTACGTGCAGTCGATTTCTCCATCTCTCGTCTCACTGAAAACGCGAAAACTACATATATATAGGGCTGGGTAGGGAATTATATAATAGGCCCGAAGGCAACTTGTGGTGGATCTTGGTTTCGAAATCATCCTCGAGGGATCTCATCCTCGAGGGGTTATTAATCCGGAAAATATTCGGTTAAATGGCCCGAGTTAAGTGGGATCTGATAAAATGCCACTTAACCCGTCCGGCAGGCAATAAATTAAACATACAATAGAAAGAGTAAATCAGAGACGAGTCCTAAACGGACCTGGTAGAAGCTCCAAGCGTGTCATCGGGCCTAGGCGGCGAGCTCCTACTCCGTACCTACACATCAAAACTAAATACTAACGCCCGCTAACTAAATGATGCATCAAACTCAATAAACATCAATCACAATCAATAATCATAAATATGAAAATAATTCTACTCATCCTATTCCTACCAATTTTATTGTATTTTTCCTAAGTTACATTACTCGATTAGCATGCTCAACTCGATCTACCTCATTAGATCACTCACATTCAAGCACTATTCATCAAATCATGTCTCTTATCACTTCATTCGTAATTAAGCATTAATCACATCAATAATTAGTCCTAGCATGATGTGCTAACAATAATCAATTTTAAATAAATCAATCGGAGGTAATTATACCTCATGTAGTCGGCAATCGGCGACGGCTAGGGTTCCGTCGCGTGTCTCGGAGCTCAAATTCGGCGCTCATCGGCGTCCGAAGCTCGAACGGGCTCGACCGGGTGAGCCCCGCGGAAGATCCGGTGAATTCCGGCGAATTCTAGAAATTCCGGTTTTTCGGCGGTTTTCCAGCTGCTGGCGGTTTTCCAGCGTCAATTCCGCTGGCGGCGTCTACTGGCCGGAAAGTGGTCGTGTTGGGTACCCTCAGAACCGGCTCGGCGAGCCCGACTCATCTACGAGGTCGACGCGGCCAACGGAGGTAGCGGCTCGCCGAAAAATATATAAAACAGAGTCGGCGGTGATGGTGGCTAGATCCGGCCAGCCACGGCGGCGATGGCCTCCGTTCCAGTCGGGGAAGGTCGCTAGAAGGCTGAGGGTGCTGAGGCGACCGACCGATCACGGCGGCGCTGGTCGCCGGCGGCGGAATCGGCGACGGAAGCGCAACGCGGGCGCGGCGTCGCGGCGTGGCTTCCTCGCATTGAGGCGGTCCAATGGGGGCCGGACCTGGTCGGGGCGGCAAGGCGACGCCGTGGCCGGGCTGGGCGGCGTCGATCGGCGGCCAGGCGGCGTCGGCCGTGGCGGCGGTGGCGCGCGAACAGGGGCGGCGCGGGCGAGGGTTTGGGGAAGAAAAGAAGGGCGCGGGGGTGTGTGGTGGCAAAGTCATAAATATTACTTGACTCATCTCCGACTCGAGTCAAAAATAATATTTAAGTCGTAAAAAATTCCAAAAAAATATGGGAAAAATCCCATAAAATCAAACAACACCAAAAAATCATAATGATATGCTCTAGAACTATCAACCCACCCAAAATGCCCGATAATGCGTCTTAACGCGGGTAACGGCCTAAAACTAATTCTACGATCCATTATGTATCATAATAAAAAAATGAACTGCATACTCTTATATATTCTGATAACTCATTCTTTTCTGCTGTGTTCATGACGTTATCATCATATACTTGGGTACACATGACCCTCATGGCTCATACACGAGACCGGCGTCGGCTCTGTACACGTGTTCTGAAACTGACTCGACTCGAAAATAACGGTCGAACCGACCGGTTCTGAATATAAAACCCTTACTCGAATCGTGGTTTTACACGGGCGGGGCGGGGCCAGGGGCGGCAGCAGGGCGGGGGTAGGGGCGGCCTGCGGGGCAGGGGCAGTGGCGGGTTCAGGGGCGGCCAGCGTGAAGGGGCCAGGGGCGACTGGCGGGCGGGCGCCGGGATGGTCCAGAAGCAGGGGCGGTGTTTTTGGCTGATCGATCCAGGCCGTTGGATCGAAATCCAACGGCCTGGATACGATGCGCTGCATATACGCTGCCAATTAAGGCGGCATATAGTAGTATTTTCATATATATATATATATATATATATATATATATATATATATATATATATATTATATATATATATATATATATAAGATATTAGATAGATTGTTTTATACAACATTAATATGCGGCTTATGAGTTATATTGTGTTTGGTTAGCACGAAGAAAATGTAAATAATATAAAATTTTAAAACGGTCAACCTTATTAAAAGTAATATATATGTAATATATTTCTTAAAAATTTTGGTACATGCTTATTATATTTTGTATTAAAATTAATTATGATTATCTTCAAGTAGGTCACTCATATTCTTTCCCATATACAAAAAATTTCCTTTTTTCTTTATCTCTTAAGATAAGAAAATGAGAGAAATAAATTACACATGAGAGATTATATGGTCACTCACTTAGCATTAATCATGATTATTTTGTACTTTTACTTAAAATTAATTATACTTAATTTAGACATTAATATTACTATATATATAATCTATTAAATATATATACTTTAAGTAAGTTTGACTATTGAAAAAAAAATTTATTTAAACTAATTTCGTGCCAATCAAACATACCATAGTAGTGACTCTAGACCTTAACAAAATTTAGATTTATCCTGTAGCCTTAAATAATAACTAGTTAGCCACATTGAAATTTGGAAGTCAGAATCTTAATATATAACATAATGACAATTGATCATCAGTGCTCTCGACAATGATAGTTTTTTTAACAACTACCATAACTCGACGTACTTAATATGGTTATTGACATCTTCCTCCAGAATGCTTTACTTATCATGTTGCTTACTTCTTCTTTTTTGTTGTTGCCCAAGTTAAAATATTTCTTCCTTATACGTTAGAATTTAAGATTACATGTATTTTTAATCATTATAGATAAAATAATATAAAATTATTTACTTTATATAATGCAACTGAAAACAAGTCCCCGATCTAGATAAAATTTAGGTAAAATCAAATTTTATAGGTTAAGTGAGACCATCAAAGTTATGTCTCACATGTGTCTTTTCCACGTTGAATATATATAAGGTGTGTGTGTATATGTGTGAAAATAATAAGGTGTGAACCATTTTTAATTTGGAAATTTTGTAAAGTGAACCATTAAATTAAAAACTATCTTCATGATATATGTTCACAAAATTAACATCTTAAAAAATTTCACGCTCAATTGTTTTCAACATATATATATATATATATATATATATATATATATATATATATATATATATATGTATATTGTGGAGGTATCAAAAAAATAGTAACACTTCATAGATAATTTTTAATTAGAGTTTGTGACTTTTAGAAAATATATAACTTTTAATTTAATTGTAATTTCAAGAGGAAATGTTTGGTAATACGAGTAATATCTTCTGCCAAGAGAAAAGCCTTAACTGAAAGTGCCAGTTACAAGTAGCATGGGCTTATATTATCCAGGACAAAATGAAAGCCCAAATGGAATCGGTGTACGTACAGCGAGTGCCTATGTATATATTACGCATGAACAATCCATCCAGCCAGATATCAAGGAACCAATTGGCCAAAAGTATCTGGAAAACGCTCAAAACCCATTACTAAAAATTGTCGAATTTCGAAAACTAGTGATGGATGAGGGATGTTCAATTCAAACCATGAAAAGGGGAAGGAAAGTGCAGAGAGAGAGAGGGAGGAAAAAAAAGATTCCCAAGTATGTGTGCATGGATAATTGGGTGCAGAAGATGCTGCACTACATGTCAGTCCGTCGGAAAGGAAAGGAATATAATCTCCCTTGCATCATCCAAATACATCTCGTGACCTACTGATCAGAGTGACCACAACCCTTCCTCCCCCTTTCTTTCTTACCTCCTTTTGGGCCCAGAGACTTGATCAACCTGCATTTTGGCCCCCTCAACCTTCTCTGCACATGTTCATGTGCAACGTCTTGGAGATTACCGGCAAGTTTAAGATGGCGATCACAAGTAGTGGCTAATTGGTTCTCACTTCTCACATGGTTGACTACAAAAAATTTTGGGGGTCATCGTCTTTCCTAGCTAGCCAGTCCATTATTCTATTTGATGACCTATTGTGTTTTGTCTATGAGTCCTGGTGTTTCATTGAAGATCGTTCTTGGGTGGTAATCTCCATCCGGATGTAGATTGACCACCCGAGTTGATAGCTCAATCTATTTGATTGACCTTATATACAGTGCGCTTTTCTTTGAGTCAGGAAGCTTCATTGATGCTCGTTTTTTAGTCTTAATAGCTGTCCAGATTTAAATTATTATATGATCCCATTTGGTAACGTTGAAATTGGGGTTTGAGATGAGGCATAGGATGATGGGCTAAGAGATTTATAGAGAGACAAAACGCTTCTAAAGGCTGAGATCAAAGTACTAATCTAAGTTGTTAGTTTGGACACGCAAAATCCGAATACTTAGTTCATCCAATATATATCAGTCTAATATGGGAAATCGAATCCCTATATTCCTATCATAATATGGATGTCAACTTATATCAAGTATAATTTGATGAAATGTGGGTGCAATAGACCCAAAAAAAGGGCACCTCACTGAAAAACCAAGTTTGTCATGAATTTTTGTTACATAATTTACATAAGTGGTCACTAAAGACATTTTTTTCATGTATACTTAATTGACAACTTGTAACGTTCCTCAAGGCCAGTGTCCAGATAGCTATGAGAAGACTAGGTTGGATTACTGCTTAGAAGAATATTGAAGATACGGACACCAATATAATTGCAAATAAATGTACCACCGGGACGTTGATGGGGAAATGGTGGGACTAAGGGAGGAGTTGGTGGTGGGAATTGGAGAAGTATGTCGGAATGTTTCCATAGTGGCGGAATTAACACCTGTCTTGGCCCCTGCACTCATGCCCCATGTTGGGCAGGCCGAAGAAGTGAACAGTAAGTATACACCCACACCCTTGAATTAACACCTTTCACTTTTCAAAGTTGTTCTTCTCCTCTTTCCCTACATGCTCTGAACTATTTATTATTTTTTAAAATAATTATCCTGTGGTGAAAGAAAAACACCTAATTATGCATGAGTTCTCTTTTAATTGCGTTGGTTACATATGTGCTACGAGAAGTTGTAATTTCCATCATCTAAAGTGTTGGTCGCATCCCAATTCCAGCCCTCAAGTTCATTTTTGAAAGGCATGGCACCCGTAGAGACCTTTGTGTCTCATGTCACTAATTTCTAACTAAAGGCAGATTGTCACTTTCCACTTCAAACCCTCACTTACAGACATAAGCAAGTGGCCCTTTTGGTGACCTAACCCCAACCTACAGCCTATTCAATACTTTGGATCATCAACCTTCACCTAAGCACTGATTAATCACTCCCACATATTTTTTACCACTTTACAATGTTACCGTATGGGTTTCATGTCCAACCACCCCACTTTCTCCCACCTATACTATATATATTTATATGACCGCACCATAGCAATCACATCACTTTAAAGATAGGAAGAATAACAAAGCAATGTATGAAACATTTCCTGGAGAAGTCCTTGTCAAGTTTTCCATTCACAAACTATTCATCTAAAGAAAAGTCCTAATTGCCAAATCCATATATTTCATTCCACACATCAAATTCATTGGAATAAGATCGCTTATTTGAACCATGGGCACAAGATATGTAAGCTCCTAATTTGGGATGGTTAATAACGAACTTCATTATTTCCACAAGGTATCTAATTTTTCGAGCGCAATTTTGGTTGTTCCGTTAGTGTTATTTGCAGGGTATTATTGATAGTGGCAATCAAAATTTATCTAGAGTTTTTAGCCTTTTAATCTATACTTTAGTTTTACTTGTTTTTTATTGTAAAAACTCCCGAAGTCATTCGACATCTCGAGTCCAACTCTACTATTAACTCCCCCAGATCAATTAAAAACGTAACTAAAATATGTTATTTTTTTAATTACTTAAATCAATGCTTGAAAGTGATATAAATCAAACATGTATCAATTTTAACTGTTAAAATGAGTAACATATATTAATTTATAAATAAATATGCCTTTTGCAATTTGTTACCTTGGAAAATTAATATAAATGACTCTTAATTGGTTTTAAGTCAATTTCGAGTTAATTACACCCTTGTTGAGTTCAAGGCTCAAAATTTTAAACTATGATCTATTCACGTAATTATGTGATTGTTCAACTCATGTAAGGAAATATATTATGTGTTATTTTTTAAAGTACTAACCGCCCAAACTAAAAAAGTGGTATTATTCATGACCAATGTTCATGTATATATATTTGCACAACTTACACAAAAAAGTCCTCATTTTCCTTCATCAATCTCTTTCTCCTCATTAAACTATGACGATAGCCAAGCGAAGATCCTTCCACATGGTTCACCATTCAATTTGCCATGAAGAAAACGACGACCCATGCAACAGTTGTTTATGAACTCTTTGATAAAAAAAATTTTAGTCATAGAAATGTGGTGAGGTACATACAGATTGCTTTTAGGTAGTAATGTGGTTTTGTTTTTGTGACAGGTGTGTGACTCTAGATGTTCACCTGACCCAGTCTTCTTTCAACTAACCCATCTTGTATGTTGTAACTAATCTTAGCTGCTTATTCAACTTCATTAATTATTTTTCACTGTACACCTATTAGAACGATCTAAATCAGGAGAAAAGATCGATGAAGGAAAATAAGTATTTTATAGATTTTGTCATGTTATTTGTATATGATTGAAGTTTCTCTTTAAATAAATAGATCTAAATACCATATAGATTATGTTCCTTAGATACTGTTTAAAAAGTCACCTTTTTATTGGTGTAAAGTTTACACAACATCCACATATAAATCCTGTTCCCTTGTGATCAATAACACGCTTGTTTCTATTTTCCATTTCGACCCATTTGCATTATATGTCTCCTCTATTCCATCTTGTGATACACATATCTATAAAACAAGCAAAACACAACACTTTTTAATCCGTTTCTGAGATTGGTTTTTCTTCCCATGCTCCTGCGCTTAAAAAAGGAAGCCCGTTCTTCTCCATCTTCTTCTCCCCTTCTCCCTCTCGCTGGGTCTTCTTCCTATACAGTGGAATTTCCTCCCAAGGGGGATAGTTTGATCATGGAGGCGATTACGGCTTCGTTGGAAAGATCCATGAAGAATTGCTCTCTCACAGGGAGTGGTGGAGATGGAGGAGATAATACGGCCGACACGGCGGTCGGCGACCACCACACCGGCGGTGACATGACGGTGGATCTCAACTCCGATGTCTCTCTTCCATACCAGTGGGAGCAGTGCCTGGATTTGAAGGTACTTAGTTAACCATTCTTAATGCTTCATTAAATCCTTGTACTTCCTTTTGAGTTTTAAGTCACTTCTTTGTCTTGCATTCATTAGTCTCTTCCCTACCATGATCATTTTTTGTTCATTTAAGTCTCATGAAATTGCAATGATTTGAGTCTATCAAGATTTGTTTTGTCATGAGATTTGATCACAGAGTTATCATTCAAGAGATAGTAAATATGTCACACATCTTTCTCTTATAATTTGTTCGTTAATGAACCCTCTTCCATATATATACATTCATTTTCTTCTCCTAAAGACATTATTTCTTCATTCAACTCAATATCGTAACTTCCAACTTAATTTTCAATCATTTTCTTGATCATTCTTCTATCATATGGTTGGTCTTTGCACTATTCTTTTCTCTTCATGTTTTTCTTGCAGTGTCTTACATATTATAGGATTGTCAAGAGTATATTGACATTAATCCCCTCCGCTGCAGGGTGGATAAATATTTTACACATAACCATATCAGAAACTGATTGTCCATAAATTGCTATTCCTCAGACAGGTGAGGTTTATTACATGAATTGGAGAAATGGAATGAAAGTCAAGGAAGACCCCCGCCAAGCAACAAGCTTTGAGCAAGCAGATGATTACAACTCGGAAGAGGAGAGCTCGGTGGAGAGCGAGGATGGTGACGATGACACTTCTTCTTCCTCAAGAGACGACATTGGCTACCGCTCTGAGCAAGAGGTGCTCGTCGTCGCCGGGTGCAAGAGCTGCTTGATGTACTTCATGCTCCCCAAAACCACCGTAGAATGCCCCAAGTGCACTGGCTTCCTACTCCACTTTGATCGGCCCGAAAATGGTGTTTTATGAATCAAATTATTACTAGCATTTTTTGGTTCTTGGGTTCCTATGACGCTTTCAAAATGGCTATGATTTTCCTCCGGATTGATTCGATTGAACGAATCTTTTTTTGAAAAAAAAAGCATATGAATATGTACATCTCCCCCTACAAGAAGTCTATATCAATCTTTGATTAGTTTTGTGCCTTGTATTTTACTTTAGTGGGAGTAGCAATCAAATAAAAGACGAGCTCTCTAGTGGGCAAGGTCAACGAGAACATACTGGAAAGCACGTCTAGTGATGGTTTGTGTGCACATTTCTATAAGCATGTTGGTTCATTTTGCATATAGTTGGCGCTGCATATGATATGATTACGATATAAGATTCAACTAAAAGAAAAGGTAAAGCAAGGTTGGATTAGGATTTAGAAGAGGGTTGCCTTGCTTTAGCAACTTGTTCCGTTTGGCGTGCACACATACATTTGCCGTCAAACGTACGTTATTTGCTGGACAATGGCTAGCTGTATCCTACAGGGTTTTTGTTTGTTCCATCGGCCACTGTTGCACCACAATTCTCCGATTGAACAAGCATATATATCTGATGGTGTTTGATATGTAGTGTTATATGGGAATTACTTTACATACATGTATTTACAGGCAGCCAAAAGATGCGTCAAATGCAGCAGACGAATCTCTCTTTATTCGTGAGATTTGGAGTCACGGGTGTCCTCACCATTCCACCAATATGTAGTATATCCTCTTTTTAACATTTCCCACACCTACGGTGAAAAATCTTATAGCAAAAGGCTTTACGGTTAATAAAAATAATCTTGTTGTAAGACTCGATCTCTAAAATATTCATGAGCACTCGTTTCCCTTCTAAAATATTACACTTCGATCTTGCTACACATATTAATTAGATGACCAATAGTACCATTTGTCTACGCCCATTGGAGTGGTGGACTCACGCCAAATCATAATAAAAATGTTGAAGTATAATTAAGGATTAATCATATCAAATCAATTGTTTTTTGAATATAACTCTCTAAAGGTAAATTTATCTCAGGTTCTATGGGCTGCACAATTCAAACATGCATGGCAAGAGGGTAGAAAATGGAGAAATTGGGGTTTTTTATCCCACGGTATTTTTCTATGGTGAGGGTGACGATTTGAGGAATCTAAGCTTCTTCTTCCTTTATAATTAGGGCTTAACCGGTGAGATAAAGTAGGAAGGAAATGTAATCTATTTATGCTCCAAATTAAATATGTAATAATATAATATTTTAATATTTAGTGGAGATTCTCAATACTATTGTCCTCATATATAGATCCCACTTCCAATTAGCCTTTTTAAAAGCTTTGATTAGCATGTTTATTTATGGGTATTGCTAAAACCAAGAGGTTGTATATAGTTTAGAACAGTATAATAAAAACCATATACCCCGTATGGAACCCTGTCCGATCCAACACATTGCAACCATACCAGGTTTTCAAATCCGGCTGTCTTTAAACCATGCTATCTTGCAAATATCGCAGTATTCTATCCAATTTTTTAAAAAAATTGGTCTGACTTGGGATTGAGGGCAAATTAATTTTTATATGCGTCAAATTATACAAAAATATATATTAAAAATATTTATCAGATTAGTTCTTATATTATTTTTGTCAATTATAAGAGAAGTGTATATATAAAAATAAAAAAATATTCTGGTTATGATCAATGTGGACAAAATATATAAAAGTTGTAATAAAATATTTTTATTTTTATTTTTCTTAATAATTGTAGACTATAATTTTACATAATTAAATCTGATGTTAAAAATCTGGTTCAACAAAAAAAAATCCTCGGGTATGATTAGTTTTAAAAAATTATTAATTTTAGACGAGGAAGGGGATCGATGCCGTAACAAATAATAACTCTGTGTAATGTGGTAATCAGGTCGGGCCAGTGGTGGGGGTGACTGGGGCTAGGGGAAGGAAGGAAACGGCCAAGCTAAAAGGAATTTGTGCTGGCGAAGTGGGGGTTCTGAAATTATTCGATTGAACAGAGAGGGACGGGTAACTTGATGCCCAACACATTTCTCTGTGTTGGGTATTGGACAGTGGTCCACAGGAAGGGGCTACATGCACCCAGACAAAAGAACTTTCCCCCTGGTTTTTGAAGAAGGGAATCTGGAATCTCAGCAGAGACGCAGAGGGACATTAAAAGAAAGGTAAAGCACGGAGTACGAGATCCAGATCAGACCACCAGACCCCCTCCACACTACAGTGTACACTCTCTCCCACCCCCCTCATCCACATCTCTCTCCCCCCCCCTCCAATATTGTTGAGCTGTTGAATTCTGGGCTGGCTTTGGACACTTTATTTGTTTACCATGCGTACTTGCTTTTGCTTCTTGGCTGCCGCTGTGCTGCTGCCTCCCCCATCTGAATAGATTAGAAGGTTTAAAAAGAGGGATGATGTGTGATGAGATTGGCATGCAAGACACTATTTTGGCTTCTTGCATTGCTGCCTTTGTTAATAGGTGTTTAGTTTCAAGACAAGATTGGACGAGGTGACGGGCTTCAAAGGTGCTTGGCTATGGTTATTTGTGTGTATAGAGGTTACTCTTAGTTAGCAAGTAATTGAAAACGATTGAATGGGGAGTCCGACTTCCTACCTGTATATTGCAATTGGTAGAAAGGATAAGGTCTGAAACTCAAGGGAATCAAAAAAATACCGAGGGGAGTAAGTTTACCACACCTCTGTGTTGAGGCGCCAAAGCCCGAAAGCGTAGAGTTAAAAATGCTTTGAATATTGTATTATTACCTTGGCGTTATGTTTGAATTGCTCTGGAAAACTGGAACGAATAAATGCAATTGTGAGCAGCCTATTAGCAAGTACCTTACTCGGGAAGAGTTCATGCTTGCGCCAAGCCCATTAAGTTAAAGAGGAAAAAGAATGAAACAGTTTTCTTTTGGGCATGAGTTTAGGAGTCATGGCCCACTTATATTTTTGGCCCTTTTTCAGATAAGAAGCTTTCAATTTAATCATTCCAAGTTTCCGGTTAGAGGTCACATCTTTGAGTTGGTGTCTTCCATCGACTCCAAACTAGGTTGATACTATTTGCAATTCAATATGGAATTAGTTGATGACTTAATATCACTCCTGTGTTCCAATGTGTCTATCTTCATTACATGTATGGCCTTAATGGATGGTTTAAAGGTGTTGGCATGACATCTTAAAATATTTGAGTGCAGATTGGATTTTGTCTGCCTACAAATAGTCCTCCAAAGTCCAAAGTCAATAATAAGCTTCATGAGTCAGGTAAAAAGTGCTGATCAAATATTACTTTATGATTGCTTATTTACATGTATATAATGTTATGATGTGAGGCTAAATGAGTAAAAACTGTTTCAAATTTCCCATGGGAAATATAAAATATTTGAGTGCAGATTGGATTTGTCTGCCTACAAATAGTCCTCCAAAGTCCAAAGTCAATAATAAGCTTCATGAGTCAGGTAAAAAGTGCTGATCAAATATTACTTTATGATTGCTTATTTACATGTATATAATGTTATGATGTGAGGCTAAATGAGTAAAAACTGTTTCAAATTTCCCATGGGAAATATGAAAATAGGTCTTAGTCCTTTAATTTAAAATAACTAAGTCGTACGAAGAAGGCTTAAAACTAATATAATTTATTAAAGTCACCACTTAGCTAAATTATTAAATTTAAAATTGATTTAACATCCCTCGTGCGTGCAAGTAGTATGAGATTTACACTGGATTCACATATCGCGTCGTAGTGGGCTTCTCCTTTGCAATTCGAATGTACGCACACTAAGCTTGTCTTTTGTAAAAAATACACGTCCAGCTATGTGCCGGCTTGCTCTGCATGTGTGTAGGGTATTCACACTTTGTCGTCTATGTGGGCTTGTTTGGTATGTTTGGCAAGTGCATACAATATTAATATGTGGCTCTGATACATACATACATACATATATATTATATATATAATGGGTCTTGAGTTTTTACTTTGAAAATGACTAGTTGTTTGACGGAGGCTTAGAACTCCCGTGTACGTATCTTTGACTAGAGTGCAGGATGTCGTGGGATAGAGTGACTTAGGGTATGGCTTCATAACTAGGGTTGCCTAAGGGTTGAGTTCCGTCCCATTTTAGAGGATCCAATCCGACTAGAGAAATTAAAGACCCAAATCCAAATCTGAATATGTTATATATAAGTATTATTTTGTTTAAAAAAATGAAACCAAACCCAACGTGGACCTGATTTAAAAAACCCAAACCTTAATTGATTCCCAACCGATAATGAATTACGTGTATATTTTACATAAAAATACACAACAATTTAAGTATTTTATGAGAATTATTCTAATTTATCAGAAAATATAATATATTTTAAAAAATATTATATATATATATATTAAATTATATAAAAAATTAACATTAAAACAAAAAATAATTTTTTTGTGTTCTAATTCTTTGAGATCCTAACTAGAACCCGTTATAAATGAAATAATAATAATACTTGATCTTCGAAACCCGAACCCAATATAGTTAAAACTGAATTTGATTATTTTGGGTTAGGGTTTGATACCCGGTTCACATGTTGGCCACAGTACTCGATCGTAACAGATTGCCTCAAAGAGGCTATTGAAACTTCTCACAATTTGGAATCTTATATACGCTTGTGCAGACTATTGGAGGTGGACAATGGACTGTTGGATTTTGTTTTTAAAGCTAGCGCAGTGGCGCTATATTTTAGCCCCGCGGCGCCAATCGTGCCCGCGTCCAAGAAAAGTGAGCGCCCGAGCATATTGGGTCGCATCTACGGTGCTCTCTTTATTACTCTTCTTTCAGGGAAAAAGAAGAAACTTATGTGGTTTTTGAGTCTCCTTCCCCACTTTATCTGGGGTGATCTTTGTTGAGTTTTTGAGCAAAAACTCGATTTTCAAATGGAGTTTAGATTTAATCTTGCGAGGTGTGACAAGAAATTAAAGACTCACCTTAATGGAGCACTTTTAAGGAAAAAATTTATTGTATCTTGGATATGAATTATAAACGAATGCTCTAGTGTAAATGGTAGTAATCTTGTATTAAAGAAAGTGTTTTGGTGTGCCTTGGATTTGAAACTAACAAATTGTTTATGTAGATTATTTTTGGGATTATCTTCTTCAATAATGTGTGCAAATTCCAACCTCTCGTGTATTAAAATTTTCAACAATGACATGAACATTCATGAGGTAAACATACACTGCTAGGGGAAGATTTTGTCATAAAAAAGCTGATCAAACGAAATGAAGGCATTTGGGGAATGTGATGCGACGAAAAAGGCATCCTTGATTATGCGGATTTTCAGGAGCGCGTAGGTTGTTCATAACTCAATCAAGATTAATTTTGTTAAATTATGGAACAAATAAAAGTTCAATTCAAGACTTAATTTAATTACACTAATATAAACTGAGCTTGAGCATGCGTATAAAGTTTAGTTTTAAATAGTCTACCGGGCGTCATGTTGGATTTTTTAGCGATACGTGCTATGCTTGGTTCAACCAGGTTGAACCTAGTTGAATCAGATTTATTCTGTCAGACCAGATTTAATATCTAATTATATTATTTAGCATTTTAAAAAATCACAAATCTCTTAATATTTAGAAAGATATTAATACTCAAAATACTACTCAAGAGATTGCTTCACACTGCCTAGTTGTATTATATAGTTTTTTCAAACAAACATTCGCCACGATGGATAAACAAAAATTAGTGATAAGCAACACCATATTATACAATCAACATTGAATTTTTCATCCAAAAAGCAGTTGTTTTTGTTAAAGAAAAATGCAAGAACTATAGTGGCCATCTACACTTCACCTGTATATGTTAACAAATATTATACGCTAGCAACTAAAAAACGGTTGGTGGGGGGGGGGGGCGTGGATTGTTTAGAGAGGTGCAAAACCCATTCTCAAATCTACTTGGCCAACACAAAATAAACAAATAAAAAAAGAGCAGTTGGTGGTAGATCTCCGGTTCTTGTACTAATCCTTAAGGGCCATCTTCCTTCAATGTCAAGCTCAACCACCAGCTGTTGCTCCTTGTGTGAGCATTTGCTCGCTCTTCCTCCACCCAGGCACTCTATTGCCACCACCTCTCCCACAAGCTTTGCCAAGTATAACTATCTAGCCAGTCCTCCACTAGTATGCTATGCCGCACGCACCTCTTCTTTCTACTTCTTCTTCATCCTTACCCAAACCTTCCTCTGCCCAATTGTAAAACCTGACCCATCAATTCAGTATTTTTGGGACCGGTTTGACTTTGGTTTGGCTCGGTTAGCATTCGACTAGTCTAATTTGAACATGTTAGCCGCTAAGTGGGTCCTTGTGTGTTGTGGACTTGGGCATTGGAAGTGTCTGCTGTCAAATTTTATCTGATCGGCTCCAATTGCCAAGTTATGGCTTTGTTGTTGTTCCCATTGTTTAGTTAGCATAGGGTTATGTGCCAGATTAGAGTTATGTCGCATACATTTTTAGTGTACCCTCTAGCCCTAGTCGTACCATAGTAGCATTTCCTAGTTAGCCCCATCTTTTCTCCCTTTCCCCCTCATTTTCCCTCTTTTCTCGTCGTCTTGGCGTCCAACACAGTGGCGCTATCACGCGTGTGGTGCGCTATACTATTGCTCAGCGTCGTGGCGCTCACAACACTCGTGAGCAAATTTATTTATTTTTATATAAAACCCTACCCCCATCTCCTTTCTAAACCCTCGCCTCTCCTCCCCTCGCCCCTTGGCCGCCACCCTCTCCCCATTTTCCCTTCTTTCCTCTCTTTTCTCCTCTCCTTTTTCTCTTCTTCTCCCTCTCTTACCAACCAGATCATATTATTTTAATAATTATTCAAATACTACATGACTATTTAGTATATTAGGATATTTCAAGTTTAGGTGTTTAGATCCCCCGGTACGCTGACATCTTTTGATATCTTAATTGTGTGGGTTTAAACCCAGATAATGTTCTCATATACTAACATCACACTTGTGCTCTCAGCACATAGCTTATTAACATGTTTAGTTTATTGCACGATATCAGATTTCATGTGCGAGCATGATTATTGCATATGGTTAATTTTACTGCATCTAGGACTATTTATGTATTTTACGCATTCTTCATAGAAGAGCGTGTAGCTAATATCCACATTGCTAGGCCACTCGAAGTTGGGCTTGTCACGGTAGGACAAGGAACTCTTATTAGGACTTTCTTCTACTTGATCTTCTGTTTGGCTCAAGTTATTTAATTTATATCGTAGAACATAGTTAGTGACATTTTATTAAATCCCATTACTTATAGGTCATTTAACCAATCTTTCAAATTAATAAAACCTCAATGATGAGATCCATTGACAAATTTTTGAAAGATTATAAGATCCAGTTCAAAGTCACACTTTCACGCTATATGACGTGTCCATGCCCACACTTGATATACATATTACATTTTCAAATTTTGACTTGCACATAAGATGGATGAGATGCGTGACGTTAACGAGCGGCCCAATCAATACCCACCTGTGGTGCTCTGTGACAATATTATTTATATATAATAGCAGACTATATGATGTGGAAAATATCACGCAAGTGCATGTGCCAAATAAAGTAATAAAAGTAATAGGAAAGTATCGTCCTACGATGAATTAATACTATAAATTCTCAATTACCAAAAATAATTTAATTAATTATACTTAAATAGAAATCAATTCAAAGAGTGATTAAATTATAAATTAAGACTAAACTAATTTAATATGAAATATTCAAGTTAAATATTAAATGATTACAAACCTAAGATTTTCAATTTCACCTAATACTCTATATGATTAAAGTTATAACTTTTACCTATGAATTATGAATTGCACATTTGGATCATTAACTACGGGAATTAATTATTCATGACAATCTCTCAATTCACCATACACTTATCAATTGCACCCAACCTCTATATTTATATGAAATTGTGTATCAAAAATGATACTTTAATTTCTTATCTTAATAGTTACCCAAGAAATATGAGTATATCTCCATCTCCCATGTAAATCACCCTAAACAGATGAAAAAGGTTATTCTATTTAATTATAAATTTAAATTTTCTATCTTTAAACAAGATCAAAATTTTAAATTAAATAATAAATGGTCAGTTCAATAATAGCATTAAGAATGGAATAAAATAAATGGTCCAAAAACACAATCATATAAATAAAAATTAATAACCATTATTAATTCATGCACTTGGTGCCATTGAAAATTATAAAAAGATTTTATTCCATAAAATATTTGACTAAACTCAAGAAATTCATATATGATATGAAAGACATCATTTAAATACAAAGAAAGCTAAATCAAATTAAAGAAAACTTTTTTGGGAAAATGTGTTCTTCTTCTGATCCAACTTTTTTGTCGTTCCTTCTCGTCTTTTGTGTCGTCGCTTAGTCGTCCAGGGTTAGCCCAACATTTTTACAAAACCCTAATCAAATTTATAAATGACCCACCCAATATTACAAGTGGGGTCCACCATAATTTCATAAAATTTCCTGCAACTAGCTCTCGAGCTCCTTGAATCCCAATGCTCAAGTGCTTGGTTTCAGCGATAAATTTTTCTTAATCGTAGGGCCAACGCTTGAGCTTTCTGGACTAGCGCTCGAGCTCTATGGCTTTGGTTAGACACCAAATTATGCTTTTTCGGCCCGAATTCGTTCTGGATCATCTTCTAACTCTTAAACTCTATTGGAACAACATTAATTAATATTTTTTACACCAAAATCACAATGATTTCTTATTTTATTAATTATAACTAATAAACTTTTAAACTAATAAAACTAAAATAAAAATGACTCAAACATGATAAAAACTGAATATAAAATGCAAAGAATAATAAGTCTTTTACAGAATTATCACTACTAGCCTGGATTTAGTGTATATTCATCAATTTCAAATTGTTGCTCCATCAAGTATATTCGGATCAGCAAAGCTGCAATGATTATCAGACTATTATCCAATCCATGTGTATAGATTATCAGCAATTATAATTAGGCCCTTTTGGCCACTTACTTATGATCAGTATGTTGTGAAGGAGTTGTTTCTTTTCAGTTTCTCGTGGATAACTATCTTTATTCGTCTTTCAACATTGGAAATTTTCCTTATTAGTCATTTAGAACTCAATGACACCTTTTCCTGACGCATTTTCTTATATATGTAGGTGAGCGGCTTGACGTTGGCAGGTGTGGTTGTGCAAATTACTGAGGACCTTGGTGGATGTTGGGCCGGTGTTTTGGTTGTATACTTTTGGCTTTTGTGTGGTGTCCCTTGGGGAGTTTGTTATTCACTGGATATGTATTAGACTTATTTGTGTTGATGTCCTGAAATGATGAATCATGTTGTGTTGTGTCGTGTGACCTTGAGACATGTGTTGTGATTCATGCCCGCTTATGTCTCATGACATGATACAATGATTGTTTATTAGTTTTGTGTACCTAAGTGTAGTTCTTCTAGTTTGTAGATGGAATACTCGGGGTACACAAATTTAACTTATCTTGTGTAAGTTTCGCATAAACCTCGGAGTCCTAGAACTAATAGTAAAATAATTCAGGCATACAAAACCATGTTACTTATATGAAGTATACGGTAGGAAGAAGAAACATGGGTTTTACGAGCTTCGTAATTATTGTATTTGTAAGAGGAAGACCCACGTGAAAATCACGTAAGCCCACAACTTGATGATTGTGACATGTGCTAAATGTTATGTAAATGATTAGAAATCGGACATAACGTGTTGGAAATGTTTATGTAATATTAAATGATATTATGGAATGTCATGAAACTATGCTTTGCGATTAAAAAATAATCATGCAAGTTGTGTAATTTTTCCAATATCTTATTTACAGGCTCTGCCAGTATTTTTTCATAAAATTTAGTCTCCTTTATAAATTTAACTC